>JAJIBD010003220.1:0-64987 GCA_021461705.1 Cryptotis parvus | reverse complement strand
TTTATACCCACTGCACCCAACATGGGACAGTTAGAATTTACCAGGAGATTGCCATCCTGGCTACATTGAGACTATCGTTTAAGATTATAGGAAGGATCATGCTAGTTTGCCCTCACACAGGCGAGTGTGACCCTCTCAGTATACAGAGATCGAGATACTCAGAATCACACTGGTGCAGATAATAAATAAGAAGGACCTTTTGTACCATCTAGATTACATGAAGCCCATGAAATTAAGATGTATTCCTCTAAGATCTTTGTGGTAGAGTCTTTTCAATCTGAGTCAAAGAAATGTTGTTTCTCCCCATCCCTGTTTTTTACAGGCTTTTAGTGGGAAGTTGAAAAATGATTGCATTTGTGCCAACTAGCCAGATTGCTTATTAAGTTAAAACTTCTAGACTTAACCTTCAAATATCCATTCTGTTCTCTTTGATTTTATCCCATCAAATATTTGTTCACAAATTGCGATATACAGTTAAATGGGAAGTGGTTATTATGGAGAATGAGGAGCTTCATTCAATACTTACCTTTTTTCAGAAAAAAAATCTTGATTTAAACGGAAATTCAGGAACCCATAGTTTTTACATTTACGCACTTGCTGGAGTTTTGGTGCCAATTTTTTCTTTCCTTTGGATAAGACAGGCAATTTGCAGTTGATTGTGCAATTACAATGCAGTGCTTGATGTCTCATTAACAAACAAAACAACAAATTGCATCACATGTTAGCTAATAACAAGTCCTCTCTCTGAGTGTATGACGATTCTTGAATACTGAGAACATGTTTGAAAATTTGAAGAGCTTTCTTTTGAAATCTGGCTGTCATTCTATTTCTTTATTCCCTTTCAGTATTGATCTTTAAAAGGAAAATCTGCACTTTCTTTCTGCAATCTCATACTTCACTCTACCACTTATTGAATTCAGGGCACCATTCTGTACTCCATGGCAACTATTTCCAAAGGTCACTATTTAAATCTAATGTCAAATTTAGCCTAAAAAATTTTCAGTACTTTATTCTCCTAATTTCTATAATGTTTGATTACAACGGACTACAAAAATATGTGTGAACATATCTGACTCTTTCTACTTAATATCCTGAAATTACTCATTCCACCTTTTATTTCTTTGACGTGAACCCATTTCTTTTCAAAGTTTCATACTTGCCCAGAGTTCTAATCAAAATAAATCTAATGTACACCAAGAAACATGGCAATTAAACTGGCAAAAATATAAGATAAAGAGAAAATCCTAACAACTGTAAGAAAAAGCAAATACTCACATGTAAGAAAATGTTCATAAGATTCACAGTAAATTCTTCATCTAAAAATCTCTATAGGTCAAAGATGCCTTGACATGCTAGTACTGAATGAAAAAAGACCTTTAACCCAGACTACTCTATCCAGTTAGGTTATCCCTCAGATTTGAAGGAACAAACAATGACTTTCAGGCAAATGATAATTAAGGGAATATATTGTTACTAAATGATTCTGCAAGAAATACCAAAGGGTCTTCTATAAAAAGAAAGCTAATTCCATTTAGGAATTTGCAAGATATCTAAACGCAAAATGTAGGAAAGTGAGAGCTAATATTGGCAATCTTACAACAAGATTTACATGTCACAGGATTTGCTTGCTCTCAGTTAAAAATCAGGTGCAAAAAGCAAAACATTTTAAAGCCTTAACACATTGGGAAAATTATCTTTTTTATATCATTTTATCACTTGACATCCTGTTATTCATAGATTTGCTGAGCGGGTGCCAGTAACATTTCCATTTGACCCTATCACATGCCAGTGTAGCCCAATGGCATCTGGTTGCTTCAGGAATATGAAGAACCTCAAACTGTTCAAGGTCTTGACGAAGAAGTCTGACCATCTTGTAGGTGGGCTGCCATGTGATTTTGACGTCCCGGGGATTCAGTAGGTAATGGCTATTTTATATATCTTTTTTTAATTTTATTTTTTATAGATCATATATATATATATATCTTTTATATAGTAGAAAAATAATTAAGGGACCTGGTATATATCTTTATTTATTTATTTTTTTAATTTTTTTTCTTTTTTTTTATTTTTTTAAGTATTTTATTATACCACCGTGAGATATACAAATAAAAAAGATATACAATTAAAAAGTTCATGTTTGGGTTTTGGTCATACAGTGTTTCAGCACCCGGTCCCTCCACCAGTGCCCATCTCCCACCACCAACATCCCCGGTTCCCTCCCCCTTCCCCAGCCCTGCTCCATGGCAGGTTCTTTATTTCTTTCCCTTTCTCTCTCTTTCTCTTTTCCTTCCCTTCCAGACTATGGATTACAGAACATACATTAAAAGGTTGTCATGTGTATCCTTTTGCCTCTATTTAATGCTCAGTTCTAGGTTGGCATTAGTACCCTCGACTATTATTAGCACCCTGTTCCATTTTCTGTCTTACCTAAGCTCTGACTCCCACACTTTTTGTGATAATTTCCACCTTTGACAAGACCTCCTGATATATGTTTCACTTGACCTTGGATATTGGTATCATAATATGTACATATATATTTATGCCATGCAAATAAATGCAGTCATTCTGTATCTGTCTCTCTCCTTCTGGCTAATTTCGGCTCAACATAATCTTCTCCATGTCCATCCATTTATAGGAAAATTTTATAACTTCATTTTTCCTAACAGCTGCATAGTATTCCATTGTGTAGATGCTGGTATATATCTTTAATGAGAGACCTTCTATCTGGAATATATGAGGTTCTGGTTTGATCAGGAGCACCACAAAAGAAACAGAAAGAAAAGAAAGAAAGAAAGAAAGAAAGAAAGAAAGAAAGAAAGAAAGAAAGAAAGAAAGAAAGAAAGAAAGAAAGAAAGAAAGAAAGAAAGAAAGAGAGAGAGAGAGAGAGAGAGAGAAAGAAAGAAAGAAAGAAAGAAAGAAAGAAAGAAAAAGAAAGGTGAATCTCACACCGCTCGCATTGGGTCAATTGAGCTCACTGTATAGAATCCATGCCCCCGAGGTGACTCTTGAGTGCAGAACCAGGGAGTAAGCCAGCTGTGACCCAAATACAAACAAAATACAGGTACCCAGCACAAGAGGAGTAAAATAAGAGAAGAAAGTTAACAGAGATGCACTGCAATTACACATAGACTCTACATAGAAAGTCTTCTTTCTTCACATATCTAGTTTCATCAAACATTAGTGACCTCAAAAGCCAGAGTGGCTGCATAGACAGGGAAACAAAATCCAACATTTTGCAGTAAATAGAAGAGTCACTTGAACTCCAATTAAGCATAAACTCAAAGCAAAACATTGGATAACAAAAATATAAATGATAGCATTTTTAAAAAGCAGATTCACCCACATCATATCACAGAAAATAGATTTCAAACTTAAGAAAAGTAAAAATGAACAGGGCTAGATCTTATGTAATGATTAGTAATCAATCCATCAAGAGAACTTACATTCACTAACATATATGCAACAAAGGAGCATCAAAATACGTAAAGTTACTATTAATAAGTTTGAGGAGAGACAGCGTCAGAAACGTGATAAAGTAGGATATTTTAAACTATTGCATCAGTGGACAGATCAACCAAACAGATGCCAACAGTGATTTTAAATGAGGAGTTTGGAGACCTGGGATTCATGAGTATTTATAGGTCTCCCATTCTCCAAGAGCCACAGGCACTTCTCTAGAGAATGTGGAACATTCATAAGGTTATACTATATTCTGGGACACAGCACAAGTGTAAATAAAATTTTAAAGATTGAAATCAAATAAAAAAGTATCCTATTATGTCACGTTGCTGATGCTGTCTCTCCTCCAACTTATTAATAGTAACTTTACGTATTTTGATGCTCCTTTGTTGCATATATGTTAGTGAATGTTAAGTTCTCTTGATGGATTGATTACTAATCATTACATAAGATCCAGCCCTTTCTCACCATTCTACAAGGAAGTGATCATTGATGTCAAAAGTGGGGGTTTGGCAGGGTGATACCCTTTCACCAAAACTCTTCAGTGCCACCCTCAAGAACATCATGCGACAATTAGAATGGGAAGGAATGGGAGTGAAGATAGACGGTCCGGGACTACACGACCTCCGCTTCTCTGATGACGCCATTGTAATAACACCAAACATTAGCCAAGTGGCACAAATGCTGGCTGACTTCGACCAAGAATGTGGAAAGATAGGTCTACAGCTGAATCTCAACAAAACTATGTTATTGAAAAATGAACTAGTTCCAGAGGCCCCATTCACTCTCAACGGAACAAACATCTCTGAATGCAGCAGTTATGCATACCTAGGTCGAGAAGTCATCATGATGAATGACCTAAAACCTGAGCTGTGCAGGAGGAAAAGAGCAACATGGAATGCCTTCAAAAGCATCGAAGAACTAGCTAAGAAGATAAAGAATCTCCGGCTCCGGGCACATCTCTTTGACTCCACCTTTCTCCCTGCATTAACATATGCCTCAGAGACCTGGGCCCTACAAAAGCAGGATGAGAATGCTATTCGGGTCTCCCAAAGAGGAATCGAAAGAGCTATGCTTGGAATATTATGCCTCACTCAATTGAGAGAGAGAATCCAGAGTTCTGACCTCCGTCGCTGTTCCAGAGTCAGGAATACTTGACAAGTCATCGAAAATCAGATGGGGTGGACATGTAATGCTATTTGGAGATGACCGCTGGACTAGAGTCATTACCGACCGGATCCCACTGGATGTCTAAAGATCACATGACCTGCAAGATGGTCAGACTTCTTTGTCAAGACCCTGAATGAACAGTTTGAGGCTCTTTGTATTCCTGAAGCAAGCAGATGCCATTGGGCCGCACTGGCATGTGATAGGGTCAAATGGAAATGTTACTGGTGCCCACTTGAGGAAATCGATAAACAACGGGATGTCTCGGAATCTAGTGATCTAGTGAGATCAAATAAAGTTTCTTTTATTAATCATAGTGAAGTAATACTAGAAATCAAACACAAAAATAAATTGGAGGGACCAGAGTAATAGTACAGTGGATAGAGCATATTCCTAGTATGCAGTCGATCTGGGTTCAATCCTCCATATCCCATATGGTTCCCTAAGCCCCATTACAAGTTATCTCTGAGTGCAGAGTCAGGAGTAAGCTTGTGCACCATTAGATGTGTCCCATAAACAAAAACAAAAAACTGAAAATCTGGAGAGATAGTGCTACAGGTAAGATGCTTGCCTTACAGCCCCTAAGTTTGATCTGAGGCACCATTCATGGACCCTAGAACACCCCTCCCCCAAGTGATTCCTGAATATAAATCAGAGGTAGTCAGAGGTAAACCCTGACTACAGCTGAGTGTGTCCCCAAATCTCCTACCCCCACAAAAAATATCTGTAAAGCCTCAAATATGTAGAGACTGAAAAACATGCTACTGAGTAATGTTTCTGTCACTGAGGAACTCAAAGAGAAAAACAGAAAATTTCTACAAACAAATAATGACATAAGCAGTCAGGACAATGAGGCATAATCAAAAAACAAGCTAAAAGGGAAGTTTATAGAATACAGGTTTACATCAGGAAACAAGAACAACCTCGAGTAAACAATCTAATATATACCTTAAAGAACTAGAAAAGGAGTAAATAAAATGCAAAATAATCAAAAGGAAGGAAGTGATAAAAATCAAAAAAAAAAAACAAAATATAAAAAGAAAGCACACAAAAAGATTAGTGAAAACAAGAACTAGTTCTTAGGATAAACAAATACCAATAAAACTTTAACAAAGCATAAATGAAGAAAAAAGAGAGAACATCCCAATAAATAGGATCAAAATTAAAGGGAGAGATTACAATAGATCACAGAACTACAAAAGAATCATTAGAGACTATTATGAGCACTGTATGCTACTCAATTACAGAGCCTGCAAAACATGTGCAAATTCTTATACCATAGGATTATTTAACCTCCCAAGGCTGAGTCAGGTGGAATAAAAAACCTGAACAGAATAATTATAAGCAAGAAAATTGAAGCAGGAATTAAGGGTCTCCCAAAAACAAATGTCCAGGTCCAGATGATTTTACTACAGGTTTCTAGCAAATTTTCAAATAGAACCTACCACCTAACCTTATAAAAACTCTTCTCCAAAATGGAAGAAAAGGGAACCACTACTTTATTTTTTTAAAACGAGGCCAACATTCCCTTGATAGCAAAAGCTGATAAGAACACACACACACACACACACACACACACACACACACACACTCACATACATACACACAAAAAAAAAAAAGAATCAGAATAAAACTGTCATTGCATTGAACATAAATGCAAGTGCCTCAATAAAATATGAATTAAAGGACCATACAGAGAGATAGTTCCACAGTTCAGGGTTTGCCTTGCATGCAGCCAACACTAGCTTGATTCCCTGCACCAAATGTTCCCCCCCAGCACCACAAAGGGTATCCCCCAAGCATGTCAAGTGAGGGTCCAGCTCTCCAACCACAAATAGCTCAATAAATAAATAAGTAGACCTTACACCTTGACTGAATGTAATTTATTCCAGGCATACAAGGATGCTTCAATATATTTATATCAATTAACACAATAAAGGAAAGATAAAAGTTCTATGTTCATATTAGTAGATTCAGAGAGTATTTCTGAGATTTAATTGATTAAGGACTATTTCTTCTAGGCTGGAGTTGTAGTACAGTGGGTAGGACACTTGCCTTGCATGTGGCTGACTTGGGTTTGATCCCAGGCATTCCATATGGACCCTGAGCATACTGCCAGGAATTACTGCCAGGATTAATTCCTTCCTACAAAGCCAGGAGTAACCCCTGAGTTTTGCCAGGTGTGGCTCCAAAGCAAAAATCAAAAATACTTTTTTAAAGAATGGACATAGAGGTCAATAGAACTGAGCCTACCAAGGTGGGGTTTGGAGGTGGGGTGGAAGGAATGGGCCACTCAGATAATGGTGGAGGGAAGATGACACTCTGCTGGAGGGTGTGGCATTGGAATGTTGCATGCATGAAGTCCTATTATGAGCAATATTGTAAATGCTACTTCAAATGAAAAAAAGTAAGGAGGTTGGAGAAATAAAGAGGTTTTAAAATACCTAACAAAACTCAACAATAACAAGTCTTCAAAATTTGGGAGAAGATCTTACCGATCAGAGATGGGCAAACACTGTGTTCTTTCTGTATCATCACATAGAAAAAGTTAAGATACAGAGAAAAGGGAGAAAATTAGTACAAACACAGAGAGAAGGGGGGAGAGGGAGAGAGAGAGAGAGAGAGAGAGAGAGAAAGAGAGAGAGAGAGAGCAAGTGTCTCTATCTCCTAATAAGGCTAATAAGGGAGTTAGTACTATCATGGAGATTCCATACTCATGATCTCATCCTAACTTAGTGGCCTCATAAAGGCTCCATAGTCAAAAGACATCATATTAGAGATGAGGGCTTCAAATATGAATTTGGGGGAGACTCACTCTTTCCTTCTGTTCTGAAGGACATAAATTGGCCCCATTTATCCCTTCATCATACCTGCTGGCACCTGTGCCTACAGCTCATAGCCCTCAGTCTTTCTAAGACCTTTCTAAGTCCTTAAAAGTGAAGCCATGCAAAAGTAGAAGAATTATCCATAACATTTTTGAGTAGTATAAATCAAATGCTGCTAAAATTTGTATGGGGTAATAAAAAACCCCTGAATAGCTAAACCGATTCTAAGGAAAAGAAGAAGGGATGTGGGGAAACGCTGGGGCACCCCGCCCAAAATCGGGAGCAAGGTCAGGGATCCCTTCTGCCTCAGGGGATTGGCTGTTGGCAAATGGAGAAAGATGCAAGAATCCGTGAAGTTTCAAAATGCTTTACTTAACAAAGGTTCTGGCGTACAAATCAGCAATAGGAAAAACCCCAAACTTAGAGTTCCCGGCGGCTGGGCAGCGGCCACGTGTATGCCAAGATGTTAAGGCCACGTGTTAAACTCCCCTCTCCCCTCTGCAGAGGGGAGACAGTGAAGAGGCAAGAAGGGGAGCGCCAGCAGAAAGGGGGAAACGCAAGAGAAAGGAAGCAGGCTAATTTTTATATCCCTGCAACTCAGATCTCCCACTCCATTGGAAAGCCATCAGGGTCAAATTCCCTCAGGACCTCACCTAGGCCCTAGGTCAAATTTCTCCCAGGACCTCACCTAGGCCCTTTGAGATGTTGATGTTGCCCAGTGAAGATCTGCCTTCAATGTGACCCTGCAGAGTAGAGTGGAGGAGTGACTTCTGAGATGAACTGTATCTCAGAATACAAAGGCATGCATCTGCACCAAAGAATATTCTATAGCGAGTTAAATACTTCTCCAAGCCTTAACAAGAAACTTTACTTCATGGTGGTTCAGTATATCAGCCTTTTGAGTTATCAGAGAGCCATGCTTGCTTGCTTGGAGGCAAACAGCATTTCTCTCTGGTCTAATTACTTAGAGATCCAACGTGACCAGGCAAATGTGCTGGTAAGATCTAGCTAGTCCCACGATGATTGTGGTAGCATGAGAGAATAGTTATACCAGCCAGTATAGAATATATGGTTAGATGAACTGCCACATTTAAACTGTCCTCCTCCTATCTACAAAGTGATCTGTAGGAGGCAAAGCCAGGCCAGATGCAGAGGCTCTGGGCAGCAGTGTACTGCAACAATGGGAGGCACTCAGTATTGTTTTTTCTATGTTCCCATGTTGGAGTCAGTGCCTCCAAGCAGTCAAGTTACAGATTGGTAATACAAACAACACCATGGCTCCAGCTCCATACACAAGACCACAAACCAGCTCCCGTGCATTTCGTAACAGCAATGACAGTTATTTCATGAGGCAGGTGCATCTTGGTGCAATTCCCAGAAGGTATTTTTTTAATGAATTTATATTATATGAGGAAATGAATAGGGCCAGAGAGAGATCTCATAATCTAAAAGTCAATTCTTGCTGTTTAAATGTCCTATTAAAAAGACCTAAGCAAGAAATTTACTAGGAACATAGAAAATTGTGGGTTTTTTTTGGTTTTTAGTCATTGTTGGGGGCAGGGTGATGGTTGGGTCATACTCAGCTCAGCACTGGCTCCTGTCTCATGGATCACTCCTAGAAATTCTTGTAGGACTGTATGTGATGCTGGGGACTGAAACACTGTCTCTAAACCATGAAAGTGTTTTATTTTTATTACAGTTCAGATAATATGGTTAAAATAGGTGCTAACTTTTATCTGTGTCTTATTTGGGGGGCTTACTTCTGGCTCTGTGCTCAGTGTTTGTCATGCTGGTCTTCAAAGACTATATGTAGTACTGGGTACTGAACTGCGATCAGCTGTGTGCCAGGCAAGTCCCTTATTTTCTGTACTCTCTCCCTGAACAACAATGTCAACTTTTATAGTTTTTATATGCCACATTACTGCACCTTTATCACTAACCAAAATGTCCAAGAACCTCCACCACTGTCCTTATGTCTCTTCTAGTCCTCTTGTTCCTTCCCACATCTTAACATTTTTTTTCTTTTTGGGTCACAGCTGGCAGTGCTCAGGGGTACTCCTGGCTCTGCACTCAGGAGTTACTCCTGGCGGTGCTCTGGGGACCATATAGGATGTCAGAGATCGAACTCAGGTCTGCCGCGTGCAAGGCAAATGCCCTTCCTTCTGGACTATCGCTCAGGCCCTCTTATTTTTAATCAAAAGATAGATTCTTGTTTTAATAGATGCATAATATTCCATTGTATATATGTTATATTATAACTTCTTGATATATTCATCTGTCATGAAACACTTGGGTTGTTTCCCTACCTTATACTAAGTGCTGCAATGACCATAATTGTGCATATAATTGAATCTATTTTTGGTTCATGATTTTGTGCTCCTGAGGTAGACGCAAAGAAGCAGAATTTCTGAGTTATAATAATGCTCTATTCTTACACTTTTACGAAGTCTCCACACTGTTTTCCATTCAGGCTGAGCTAGACTAAACATTCCCACCAACAGTGCAGGAGGGATCCTATTTCACAACATCACCATGAATGTTAACTCTTGTGAGTTTTTCTTATATACGCCATTCTCAATGGTGTGCAGGGATATCTCACTGTGATCTTGACTTATAGTTCTCTGACAGTAAGTGGTGATGGGCACTTTTTCATATGTCTGCTGGCCACCTGAATGTCTTCTTCAGCAAGTGTGTGTTCAAGATCTCGCTCTCTCTCTCTATATATATATACACATACATATATATTTATATTAATAAAAATAATCTTTAGTGAAACAATTGAATTAAACATTTATAACCATTAAATTATTATAAAAAAGAGTTATAGTGAATAATTGGGGTATACAATGAATAGTCTATTAATCACATAAACATGCATAAATAACCCAAAATTACTATACAATGTTGTTATAAAAATATTAATAGTACTAAAATAATTAGCAATGATAATTAACATATGATAAAGAATGAACAATAATACTTAATTATGCCTATAATCTCTACAAAACATGGGCCTGAATGTGGGGAAATTCTCTCACTTTTTGTCTTTTATACTCTGAAACAAAGCAAGAAAAAATATTAAAATGGTTGGAATGTGGAAACACTGAGCTCTCCTCATTGCTAAGATATATACCTACTCCTCAGGTTCCCACCATTGCCTCTTCTGGTCCTGAACTAAGAGGATTTAAAAATAAAGATGTGTGAGGACATGAGAAATATCAAGGACTGTCATTGATTGATAGACAACTATGGAAATATACCTTCTAATAAGATTTCTCATTTAGGAAAAAGGTAACCCCTTGTCATGGACCTCATTAAACTCTTAGCTCTGCACAAACTCATGTTTTCTAACAAGTAGCCAGATCTACCTAGGTTAGTTGTAAATGTCACTTAACTTTTCTAGGTCTGTGAATTCCTAACTGCATGTATAAGAGTAATTAAGTACATTTGAGAGTCCCTTCTGTATCTTCTATCTCCTTATTCTAATATGAATGAAAAGCAAGGTGTTTTCTATGGGAGTTGCTCTGAAATACAAAATCATGTTGGGAAATTTACAATAATAAACAATACCATAATAATGTATTGTTATTACAATAACAATAAATGTTAGCTGGACATTTCTAAGCCATTGGCCAGTTTCAAGCATCCCCATAAGCAAGAAATATCTTGTAAAGAAAACAGAAATTCACTTCAGTTCCTAAATACCAAGACTTTATCCTGTCAGGAGAAGAAATGACTGCTCTTAGTTGAGCAGTTATTTATGTCAAATAAGTTAAATAGGCTTGAACTGTCAGTTTTGAATTCCAAGTTCTTTGCTTTATAGTTTCTATTTTGCTTTAATTTCTGTTCAGGAGAAAAGAGGAGAGTAAAAGAGAGGAGAGGAGAGGAGAGAGGAGGAGAGGGGGAGGGAGGGGATGGGAGAGGAGAGGAGGAGAGGAGAGGAGAGAGAGGAGAGGAGAGGGAGAGGAGAGGAGAGGAGGAGAGGAGAGGAGGGGGGATGAGAGGAGATAGAAGGAAGTAGGAAGGGAGGGAGGAGAGAGAAGGTTTTTTATTACACAGAGAGTAGAGAAGGGAGAAGGGTAGAAAAAGGAGGGAAGAGGAGAAACGAAGAGAAGAGAAGAGAAGAGAAGAGAGGAGAGGAGAGGAGAGGAGAGGAGAGGAGAGGAGAGGAGAGGAGAGGAGAGGAGAGGAGAGGAGAGGAGAGGAGAGGAGAGGAGAGGAGAGGAGAGGAGAGGAGAGGAGAGGAGAGGAGAGGAGAGGAGAGGGAGAGGAGAGGAGAGGAGAGGGAGAGGAGAGGAGAGGAGAGGAGAGGAGAGGAGAAGAGAGGAGAGGAGAGGAGAGGAGAGGAGAGGGAGAGGAGAGGAGAGAGAGGAGAGGAGAGGAGAGGAGAAGAGAGAGAGAGAAGAGAAGAGAAGAGAAGAGAAGAGAAGAGAAGAGAAGAGAAGAGAAGAGAAGAGAAGAGAAGAGAAGAGAGAGAGGAAGAGAAGAGAGGAGAAAAGAGGAGAGGAAGGATGAGAGAGAAGAGAGAATAGGAGGGGACAGGAGGGGAGAGGAGGTGATAGTGAAGATAGAAGGAGAGAGGAGAGAGGAGCCTGAGAATTGCAGTGGCATATTTTTCATAGACACAAGCTGTGCTGTCAAGAGGTAAATGCTGGGCTAGGAAATGTCCCTCTGCTATGGAAAACGTGATGCTTTGTGATTTCCCTGTGGCCACTGCATTCATACTGCTTTGTCAACAAGGAACAGACCTAACAAAACTGTAAGTGCATTTTGCTTTCACATTAGTTGTATGGAGTCTCACATCAAACAATCCTAAACAGAAGATTCACAGAAAATTTGGACTCTTTCCCCTTGTTTCCATTGCTCCCCCATCCAGTCTCTCTCTCTCTCTCTCTCTCTCTCTCTCTCTCTCTCTCTCTCTCTCTCTCTCTCTCTCTCCCAAAAATAACATCTCCTTCAAAAACTGTTGATCTGGGCTTGGGATCATGGACACCCTCCTGAATAATTTTCTGGAGGAGGAAAAGATTGTTGTCTTCCTTTAAACAGGGAGCTCCATACACAGACACTTGATAAGACACATATGCAGTTCAGGGAAGTACTTTGGACTGTGAGATAGGACGGAAAGGAGATATGGAGTACAGGAGGGAGATATAGGGAAGAAAGGCAAACTAGAGAGACTGGACTATCCAGAGAAAGTAGAGTTTGGGTATTTGGATGACCTAAAAGAAGGGAAAGGAGCAGTGAGAATGTCCCAATAAGAAAGCCTTCCTCCTCCGTAACTTACTCTACTGTAGAGAGATTTTGTTCAGAACTGAGTTTTCACAGGATCCAGATCTGATTGCTGCGAGCATTTTTGTAGTACAAATTATGGGACTTTGACTAATGCTAGAAAAGTTCTTTAATTTCTTCCAAGTAGTGGTGTATACAAGATTTTTTTATTATACAGATCAATCATTAGAAACAGTTTAGATTATATTATTCATGCAGTTAACCTGAAATAAGTATAGTAATAGTTGCAGGAAACAAGCAAGAATAACTCTCATAAACTCAGAGATTAAATTAAATCTTTTTGTTAAACTCATTTGTTGAAAAATATATCGATTTTTCCAGTAATAATGTGATTTTATGAATTCAATTTTGTTATTTAGAGACTTTAGAGTAAAATTATTCCAAGACTTGTTTCTCTTGTATGAGGGGCTGTAAAATTTTATTTTGGATGTAGAATAATAAAATTGCATAAATTACTCAAAGCTTATGATATGAGAATTTAAATACAAGTAGATGTTCTGCTTTTAAAAATTCAGGGAGTTTGTGACTTCCTGATGAGAGCAGTTTCTTTCTTTCTTTTTTTGAATCATCATTATTGAAACATTTATTAATAAAAGGCGAAAGATTTATGCGATCTGAAGAGAAACAATTCCACCCAGCAGACCAAACTATCACAGCCCGGATCATCGACACCCACCCTGCAGAAGTTTTTTTTTCAATCTGGCCCAGGTATGCTGAACCAGAGACTCTCAGACATGGGGCAGAGCTGCTACTTGCACTCCCTGTGCCCAGCCGCTCATGAGGCATCCGGGAGGCATGGCGGGTTCTAGCCCTGGCCTGCCACCCCAGCAGAGCCTCACAACAAGCCAGACGATCCCCCTACTCCTTGAGGCCCGCTATTTTCCTCATCCGGACTTCCCTCTCATCACAACTCCACCCATCAGACCAAACTATCACAGCCCAGCTCGGGCGGCTGCTACCGCCACACAATTCATCAATAAATACTTTATTTAGAGGTGACTACAACAGTATGCCACCCATGCGGCAAGCCTGGCAAGCTGCTTGTGTAGTATTTGATATGCCAAATACCAGTAACATTTATATTAGGTCATTCCCGTGACCTAATATAATGGTTTGAGGCTCTTTATGTTCCTGGAGCAAGCAGATGCCTTTGGGTTCTCCTAGCATGAGACAGGACATATGGAGATATTACTGGTGCCCACTCTAGCAAATAGATGATTAACGGGAAGATAGTGATAGTGATAGTTATTAATAAAAATTAATGAGACATTCAAACCTAAACATATAATAGTACAACTAAAAACATAAAATCCTTTATAAAAAAACTGTATGTTACTAACATCCAAGGCCATGCTAAATATGGACGAGGAGAACTTGTCAGTGGTTGGAATCTACCACAAATGTGTGGGAGTCAGAAGTTAGGTAAGGGACCAGTGTACTAATAATTGTTGGAAATGGTAATGCCAGTCTAGAACAGAGCATTGAACATAGGCAAAATAATATACATGATAACCCCTAAATGTATTATTGTGCAAATGTATTGCAAGCCACAATGTGTAAGAGAAGTGTGTGGGGAGAGAGAGAGAGAGAGAGAGAGAGAGAGAGAGAGAGAGAGAGAGTGTGTGTGTGTGTGAGAGAGAGAGAGAGAGAGAAAGAGAAGAGGCAAGTGCCTGCCATAGAGGCAGACTGGGGGAGATGGAATGGAATCTAGGGAAATTGGTGGTGGGAAATGTGCACTGGTGGAGGGAAGGGTGCTGGAACACTGTATGACTGAAATCCAATAATGAACAGTTTTGTAATAGTATATCTCATGGTGGTATAATAAAAATAAATAAGCAAATAAATAAAAAATGAAATAAGAATATAAAATCCTTTTAGTTAGTAGCCAGAAGACCTAATCAGAGTAAGCCCAGTGACAATAGCCAGAGTCGGGAACCTCTTACAGTAACAGAGCAGCAAGCAGGACAAGCACATAAAAACATTCTTATTTTTTCTTTTTTAAAACTTAGGCATTGTGAATTGCAAAGTTGTCAATAACAGAATTTCAGGTATGCTCCAATTCAAATCCCACCACAGTGTCAGATCCCGCCACATGTCTCCAGGTTTCCTCCCACCCCCAAGACCACCTCCTTTGCAGGCATATATTTTTTAACTTTTATTATACCACTGGGACATATAGTTACAAAACTGTTCATGATTGGGTCTCAGCAGACATATTTTTAATTTTAATTACTAAATTATAATCATTAAATAATTAAATAATCAATAATCAATTATTTAATTATTTACTTTTAATTATCATGCTTACAATAGTGTTGAGCCTAGTGGTTCAGACATGTACAGATACCTTAATTCTGCACTACTCATTTGACAATTGTTCCTATATTACTCCCAGACCATTTCTTCTTATTTCCTTCCTTAATATTCCTTCCTCCCCTGGCACCTTCATTTTTGTAATGTAGTGTAGAGGCTTATCACTCTTTGATACCACTTATTTCCTTGTTATGTTACTCTATATACCGTGAAGAAGTGAGAACAGCTGACACTTTTCTTCTTCTAACTTACTTCACTTTATGTAACGTCCTCCAGTTCCATTCAAGTTCTCGTGAATTACATGGCTTTATCAATTCCTTGTGGTCTTTTATTTTCAAGTTTAAATCAGGGGCCAGAAAATAATATAGTATGTAAGGCACTTGCCTTGTGTGAGCTCTACATAGGTTTGATCCCTGTTACCACATGTGACCCCTCAAGCTCCACCAGGACTGTTCCCCGATATCAGTACTAGGAGCAATCACAGAGCATGGCTAGGTGAGGTTCCAAACCAAAACAAAGAAAATCAACCTTAACTCAAGTTTTTTTTTTTTTTTTTTTTTTGGGTCACACCAGGCTATGCTCAGGGGTTACTCCTGGCTCTGCACTCAGGAATTACTCCCTGGCAGTGCTCAGGGGACCATATGGGATGCTAGGGATCGAACCTGGGTTGGTCACATGTAAGGCAAATGCCCTATCATGCTGGCCCTTAACTCAGTTTTATATCTTGATTCTTCTACTAAATTCTCTCCCTGTGCCATAAATATTTGTAAAGGAGATTAGATCATGATCGCTCAGATTTCGACAAGAAAAAGTGCTCCACTGATCACAGTTGCATTAATATCATTGAAATATTCCCTATAACGGAGCACAAATAAGAGAAGAGGTCTATATTGACTCAGTAGTTGGAATGGTAGAAACAGATTTTAATGTTCAAAAGTTTATTTTCTTAAAAATGAGTAAAGGTTTTTATTAATAGACAGTTTTTGTCTGGATTTCCCTCATACATCAAACGAGACAAGAACTTACAAGTAGATTGTTCCTTGAGGGAAATGATCCAAGGATAGAAGTGAAAATACAGGGACAGAAGAAAAGTAAACTAAGGATGTTATCAAATGCTCTACCAAGGAATCTTAGGTTCCAGCTGCCTAAGAACATCTCAGAATTTATTTATAAATCATTTTAGAATTGTTCACTCCAGAAATGCAAAAAAAATTTTTTTTCAATCAACCTCTATTCCCAGTTATAAAGGATAATTAGAAGAATATCAACTTCCTCTCAGGAAAATTAACTCCAGGCTTGCTCATAGATTGGAATACATGAGTCAACATCCACACACTTCCAAAATAAGGTAGTTGAGAAGATAATAGTCATTTCTATTTGATTTAGTTTTAGATATCTTTAGAACAAGTCTGAGATGAAATAGTTGCACTATCAATGCAAAATACTGAGGGATAATAAAGTATTAGCGAAGGTCCTAGCAGAAAGGTAGATAAGAGACTTCAAAGTAAAATTTAGCTGTAACCCCACTGAGCACCTCCAAACCACCCTCCCAAAGAAATGGTCCAAGCACGTTGCCAGGTACCTCCACCAAGCCCTCCAGAGCAAGCAACCAAGAACACAAACAGGCTGTGATTTTCTTTCTTTTTTCTTTCCGCAAACTGGTAAGGGAGTTACCCCTTGCAGGGTTCACAAAGCCCAGACAAGGGCCTAACCCCAAGCCACGTAAAAGCAACTGCTTTTACGACACGCAACAGAAGACTAAGACACAGTACTGAAGATAAACCTATTTTTTCCTTGCAAAATATACGGAGAAATCTACACCCTGTCCCCTGAAAACGAAGCTTCCTGACCCAAAAGGTAGAAGCTGCAGGTCACTTCGTGCCTGCCCCACAGCTCTGCCAAAAATAGAGTCCAGGCCAAAGATACAGGTCACAGTACTAGGTGTGAATTTTTCAATTTTCCTCACAATCTGGGGTGTGAGTAGTTATGGGCTGCAGGGAACCATGCAACCTTGCAGGCGCCACACTCTGCCAAAGCACAAGTCAAAGGCTGGAAATGAGAACTTGCGTTTTCCCTAACAAAATGTGTGTGGGAGCACAAGGCCGGGGGCCTCAGGGCTGAAGTCACAGGGACCCCTCTGGTTCTTCTATCCCGCTCCCTCTATGTCCCCAGCCACTGACCCCCTCGGCCTCAGGCATTCCTGTGAAAAAAAAGTTTTCAAATCCAGGTGTCCAAGCTACAGGCCAGTGAGCCCTCATGACAAAACAGCTCAGGAAAAATGCCCAAGTCACAAGGCTGAGGCTTAATTTTGGATTCCTCACAGTTTGGAGTGAGGGGAGTTACAAGCATGGTTGCGAGACTGCAAGGATTTGTGCAGCCTAGTCTGAAGTCTCCTCCCAGACCAACAAGCAAACCGGCCCATGCAAATGCACAAGCCAATAACCTAGGATGAACATTTTTTGTTTTCCCAAACAAAATTGCTGAAGATACTGGCCCTTAGTAGGGCAACTTCCCCTCCCCTCCCCCCTCCCCCTGCTCCCCCTCATGCCCCCCAGGCAACACAGCTTCTAGATCTAGAGGTACAACAAGCTGTTGGCTACTGGGCTATTGCCCCACAGTTCTGCAGGGTTTCAATAAAATAATATTTGAGTGTTGAGATCCAAGTGCTAGTACAGCAGTACAGCCGTTAGGGCTTTTGTCTTGACTAGGCCCACCGGGTTTAATCCCCAGCACTCCACGATCACCTGAGTGCTCCAGGTGTAAGATTTGAGCCCCACCCAGATATGACCCCAAAATAAAAACCAACAACAACTGTTGCAGGACTCCTAAGGGCTGCTGCATCTGCTCTGAAATTGCCACCTGCAAATCACTTCGTAGATAAGGGGGTAGTCTCAATGTGGCAGTTTATCTGACCATGTATGCTGTACTAGCTGGTATAAATATTCTCCCATGCTACCACAATCATCGTGGGACTAGCTAGATCTTACCAGCATATTAGCCTGGCCACTTAGGACCCTAAGTAATTAGACCAGAGAGAAATGCTTTTTGCCTTCAAGCAAGCAAGCATGGCTCCCTGATAACTCAAAGGCAACTAAAATACAAAACTACAATGAAGTAGAAGAGACTTGTGAAGGCTTGGAGAAATATTTAACTGGCATTAGTATTAGTCTTTGGTACAGAGACATGCCATCTCAGAAACCGCCTTCTCTACCCTATAAAGGCATTTCCAGGCAGATCTTGGCTCAAAACATTAGCATACTAAAGGGCCTAGGTGAGGTGCAGGGAGGGATTACCTAAGGGCATTTGACCCTCCCTGCTTTCCATAACAGTGGGAGGAAGGTCTGAGTTGCAGGGATATAAACTAGCCTGTTTCCTCTCTCCCGTGCTTCTTTGTGGGCTCTCTCTCTTTGTGAGCGCTCACCCTTCTTGGAAGTCTTGTCTTCTTCTCCTTTTAAAGGCCTTTACACGTGGTGGCCGCCATCTTGGCCTACATGTGGCTGGGGTTCTAGCCTGGAATCCTAAGCACTGGGCTTTTCTTTTTGCTGATTTGTATGCCTGAACCTGTGATAAGTAAAGCCTTTTAAAACTGTATTGGATTCCTGAGTTTTCATCCATTCCTGGCCGGCTTCGGAGGTAGAAGGGAACTTGCTTCCTGGCACTGTCGGGGACCCCCGCGGCGCCCCGACAAACAACAACAACAAAATGAGTGATTAGCACTAGCCATTGTTACAGGTATCCTGCAACTAAAATTGCAATAAGATCTTATTGCAATAAGATCTCTCTAAAAAAGATAAAATGAAAATATGTATGCATAGTTATCTACAAACAATAATATGAATACAGAACAACACACTGTCAAATAATATATGCTACTTGAACAAAACAAAATAAAAGAAGAACTTAAAGGAGGGCGGTGTTGGCACACAAGTTTACTATGATCAGTAGATCAGCTCAGAGTCCAAAAAACAGATGCACACGCATCAGTATACTATTTGATAAAGGTGACATTTCCCGTTATAGGCAAAGGGTGTTCTTTTGGAAATGATGTTGAGACAATGAGTCATCTAGAAACAAAATTAATTTCTCACATTATTCCATAGCCCAAAACATAGTAATAAGTATCATTTAAATAACACTTAAATATCGCATAAATAAAATTACTAGAACAATGAGATAATTAAATTGAAAAACTTGGATCTGCCAACAATTTTAGAAAAAATGATACAGAAGTACAAATTATAAATAAAGTTCACCTTCTTGCATCCTAAAGGGGAAATTGGAAATCATGTTGCTACTTATATTATTTCAAAACTAATCATTTAAGCCCTACGATTCCTTCTCACTTTCAATGTAATTGGGAGTGCAAATTTATAAATTCATGTGGGAAGAAGTTATGGTAAAAAAGGGTAAATCAAGTTTTAAGTTCAGATTAATTTCTTTAAATACTTGATTTGTAGTTCAAGAACTTGTATCTTACCCATTCTTCCTTTTCTCATGGATTTATGTTCTATATTTGTTGTTTCAGTTTATTGGGGATGAACGGATAAATAAATGTAAATGTGTATGCTCAATCTATTGTTTTTACCTGAAACTCTTCTTCCAAAAATTTATAAAAGATGCAATTCAGCTTATGTATCAATATAATTAGAATAAAATGAATAATCAGTAATAGTTATCGAAATACAAGTAAATAAATATCCCTGTAGGCCAGGAATTTAGACTACTTGTTGGGTAGTATTAGTTGAATATTTGGTGGTGTGTAGTTTTCTTTCATGTAGTTAGTTGTCTTAAAGTCTACAAGATGGCTCTCTGCTATTGACTGAAAGCTATAATTTTATTCTTCAGCAGAATAGCATGGGCTTAATTATATATCAGAAACACCATTCTGAGTCAGTAGAACCTGGAATCATATAGACCTCCTAAGGCTTTGATTGGATTTCTGAGATTGGATTCATGGATTTCTCTTCATTCTATTGTGCAAGGCAAGTTACAAAGTCAGGATAGATTCATCAGTTGGAGATAGAAACTTTATCTGTTCAACAGAAGGATTTGAAAAACGTCACTTGTTAAGGGGTATGCATTCAGAAAAGGATAAACAATTGAGTGAATTTTCACAACCAATCTACTATAACTATTATATACTTTCCTTTCAATGTTCTTTCTTTTCCTAGTTGGAATAAAGATGTGATGCCTAAAAAATATAACAACTGTATTATGATCATAAGAACAAAAATACTATGATAAAGAGTGTAAAGAGATGTGCCTGACTGAAACTGCCATCCCTTATGCCTCTTTTGTTGTACAAGACCAATACATCTCTATCAATTTACTATTAAAATCACTCTACCATATGATTCAGCTATTCCACTATGCATTCAAAGAAAGTGAAAGCTAGTTGCAAAGATGAATGCACATCTATGTTCACAAAAAATACTATTCCCAATATCCTAGATATAGAGAAACAGCTTATGTATCTAATAATATATGAATAGGTTAGAAATGTGTTATATATGCCCAGTGAAATTCATCGGCCATCATGCAGAGATTCAGGCACACAGGGGAGAACTGCCATCCAGCTCTCCCCTAGTTCAATTGACCATGAGGCACCCAGGAGAGAAGATGGGTTTTAGTTCTGGCCCATCACCTCAGTAGGGCCTCAGAAGAGCCAGATGAAACTTGCTCACCTTACTAGATGCCATCTTCAAGATCCAGACTCCACAGCTCATCAGAGCCCCACCCAAGAGAGAAGCCCATCTCAAGCCTGGCTCACCAGAGTCACACACAGCAGAGCAGCCGAGTTTAAGCCCAGGTAGGCAATTCTTGGAGGTGAAAGTCACGTGACATTCGTGGAGATGGAACTGGGGTCCCCCTTCCCTCTCTCTACCCTGTCTGGGAGGCCTGTTGGGCTTGCCCATAAACTGCCTTAGGGCTATCAGCCATCACACAGAGACTCAGACACATGGGGGAGAGCTGCCACCCGGCTCTCCCCAAGTCGCCGCGGCCACGCAGTACATCAAACTAGTGGAACTACTCATGTTCTAGAAACTCAGAAAGTAAATTCAAGAACAGAAGTCAGAAAACCTTGCACAACACAACCACAGTCATCCTCTGGTCCGGACTCCACAGCTGGGCACGGCCTAACCCAAGAGAGAAGCCGAATTCAAGCCCAGGCATGCAGGTCTCAGTGATTAGGCAACCAGGTTATTGGGAACATGGACTGGGGCCACCTGCCCCTACCCTGGCTCCCTCCACAAAGTTCTGGTGGTCCCACCCAGAACTGCTACTGGAGCTCTCAGCTGAACACCAGAAATTCAGGTGCAGGGCGGAGTCTCTGCCTACCCACCCTGTGCTAGACTGATGGGGTGTCTTGAGGTGGGGGGCAGGCTTTTTGCTCCTTAGCTTGTCCTCCACGAGGCTCTCAGAATTCAGAAAACCTCATGTAGCACAACCACAGTCATCCTCTGGTCCGGACTCCACAGCTGGACACAGCCCAATCCCCATAGCTCATGGGTGCAAAGCGCTCACACAATATCTCAAAACTTGGTATACCATAAACGTGTGGGAGTCAGAGGCTAGGTAAGACAGAAGGGAACAGTTTGCTGATAATCGTTGAAAATTATGATATCATCCGAGAACTGAGCATTGAATAAAGGCAAAAAGATACATATGATAACGTTTAAATGTATGTATTACAATCCACAATGTGTAAGAAAGGGAAGAGAGAAGGAGAGAGATGAAGAGAGAGAGGAGAGAAAAAGGAGAGAGAGAGAAAGAGAGAAAGGAGATAAAGAACCTTCCATGGAGGCAGGCTGGGAAGGGAAGTGGGGACATTGCTGGTGGGAAATGGGCACTGGTGGAGGGATGGGTGCTGGAACATTGTATAACTGAAATTCAAACATAAACATCTTGTAATTGTACATATCTCATGGTGGTATAATAAAATATTTTTTAAAAAAGAAGAAAATTTAAAAAAGAAATTCTATTCAGCCATAAGGAAAAATGGAATCTTGCCTTTTGAAATTAGCTGATCAAACAGAAGACAGTGTTCTAGGGGAAATAAGACAGAGAAAAAAAGATAAAAATCAAAAGCTGTCACTCACATGTGAGGTATGAAAATACAAAGAAAGGGAACAGACAATCTCATAG
This sequence comes from Cryptotis parvus, assembly GCA_021461705.1. Classification (NCBI taxonomy): domain Eukaryota; kingdom Metazoa; phylum Chordata; class Mammalia; order Eulipotyphla; family Soricidae; genus Cryptotis; species Cryptotis parvus. The sequence goes on along the minus strand of JAJIBD010003220.1, from coordinate 42,788 downwards.
CAAAAATCAATGAATTCAGACATACTTTGATTACCTACAAGGGAAAATTAAGATGGGATAAGCAGGAAAGGGGTCCAATGGGCTACAGTGCAGGGATTTTGGTACTTTGGTGGTGGTTACGGTGCAGTAACATAATCATTGGAGAGACATGAAACTGTGCCTCTAAGACACAAGCATTGTACAAACTACTGTCAGCTCAATAAAAATAAATATCTAAAATTACTATTTAAGTGTTTGTAGTGGCTTTTACTATAACCATATCAGCTGCTGAAATGTAAGTATTTCATAATTTATGGGGCAAAAAATCTCTTTTTTTCTCATCATTCATACTTCTTGACCATTTTTTTCTCTGACCTTTTGAGACCTCCAACATGCCTACCTTTCAAACATGGGTGTTATGGCATTTCCCGTGCAGACAACAGGTCTTTTTTTTTTTACCAGGATTACTTGGTATGGTTGCAATACACAATCTGTGACTTTGATTCCTATATGCCTCACTTTGTGAGTTAATCTTCCATTGTCAGTTCAATTTCTTTGCATCAATTCTTTTTCTTTTTCCATTTAAGTGCTTGGTTTTGGAATCTTAACTGGTGGTGCTCAGGGCTTACTCCTGGCTTCGCACCTTACGGGTTTCAGGGAACTGATGAGGCTCTTAGGGGACTGTATAGGGTGAGGGAAATCTAAACTGGGTCAGCCACATGCAAGGAAAGCCATACTCTCTGGCTCCAACTTACTATTTTTAGGTCACTCTTCTTAGGTAAAGTTAAATCATCATTCAGCATTCAGATGGCTATATTCTGAAATATTTTGGACATTTACCCTTAAATGCACCATAGATACCTTATTCCCAGCATGATTCAGACTTTATCATCTTTCTTCCATAATAGACCCCCCACATTCAATTTTAACTTCTTTTCATATTAGTGATACCCAATTGGAGAAAAATTATTACCCTTATTTCCTCCATATGCTTGCCTCACTAACCTTCCAAATATCTAGTCTTCATGACTTATCTCTAAAGATTTCTTAAATGCGTTTCCTCAATCCTATCAAGATGAACATTGCTCTATGGAGGACTCCATGATCTCTCACATAGAGAGATGTACTCAAAGAATCTGCTAACATTTCTAGCTGTTTCCAATTATATCCCAGTCAAATCCATTCTCCACACAGCTGCCAGTGAGATCTATTTAAAATGCAAATAAGACCATGTCATCCCCCACTGAAAACCATTAAATGGCATTCTCTCAGCTATGGGATAAAATTCAAGTTCTTTAATATTACATGTAACAACCAACATAATCAGTCTCCTGCCAACCCTTCCAGTTTTAACTTAGAAATTCATGGTTCATCCACACCAAAATGTTTGCCATTATCCCATCCAGCAATTTCATCTACCATTTATCTTCTATTTTCCATGTCAACTGAGTCTTTTTCAGATCAAACTCAAGTTAAATCTAAAGTTCTCAGAAATACCTCCCTAAATACCTTATCATTTGTCAGAGCATTCAATGGGGGCGGAGGAGGGAGAAAATAATGGGCTTATTTAAGATGACTGCATGCTTAGCTAGGATTACCATAACAAATAGAATCTGTGGATGAACTATCAGGCATTTATTTTCATAGTTCTGGACTTGGGAAGTGAAAGTTAAAAGTACCACTGATTTGGTTTCTGGACTGCAAATGGCCATCTTCTCACTGTGTCTTCATGAAGTGGACAGGGAAATCATATACTCTACTGTCTTTTCTCATAATGGCCCATCATAGATACTCTATTTCTTTTTTTTTTGTTTGACTTATTCATTAGCAACGTGATTACAATAGTATTGATATTTAAGGTTTAACTGTACATATTTACCATACCTTCACTTCAAAATGCCCAGGAGCCTCTACCAAGAGCCTCATTTTTGTCCTGATTTACTTAACGTGATACTCTTCAATTATATCCAAGGTGCAGCAAACTGCAAGATTTCATCTTTTCTTCTAGCTACATAGAATTCCACTATAAACTTCTTTATCCATTCATTTTTCATTGGACATTGGGGTTGTTTCCATATCCTGGATATTGTACTAAGTGATGCAATAAACATAGGTGTGTGTATATCTTTTGAATCATTGTTTTTGTTTTTTGGAGATAGATGCTTATGGGTTATGTATAAGCTTCATTATTAGTTTTCTGAAGACTCTCTATATGTTTTCTTTAAGTATGAGCCAGACAGCATTCCCACTAACAGTGAAAGACGGCTCATTTTTCCTTCAAATCCCTGTCAATACTATTTTTTCCAGAGATTTTGACATATGCCATATCTCATCTCTGGTGTGAGATACTATCTTGCTGTTATTTTGGTTAGTATATCTTGGATAATAAGTTATGATAAACTTTTTTCATATGCCTGCTGTCCATATGTTTATACTCTTCAGAAAGAGTGCATTCATCCTCCCTTCCTATTTTCTGTGGGGTTATTATTTTATGGTTGTTGAACTTTGAAAGTGCTTTATATATCTAGGATTTTTTGTGCCTTTAAAATGTATAGTATAAGAGTCTCAGTTTCAATGGCTAGAGAGATAATTCATCAGGGAGGGCATTTGCCCTGTATATGGTTTACCTGGGTTCAATCCCTGACATCCTTTATGGTCTCCTGGGAATTGCCAGGATTAATTTCTGAGTGCAGAGCCAAGAGTAATCACTGAGCACTGCTGTCTGTGACACCCCTCACCCATCCCACCACCCAAAAAGAAAAATAATCTGTTTTATGACTTCATCTTAACCTAATTATACCCCAAAGTATTCATATCCAAATACCGTTACAATAGGAGTCAAAGATTCATCATAAGAATGTTGGGGGGTGGGGGTGGCAAGATGGAGATTGTGTAGCCCCAAGCACCAGAGCTGGAGGAGTGAAATAGCTCCCAGAGCCTTGAAGATCAGACAAAGTCAGAAGCTTTCTGAGTGAGTAAATGCGAATAACCCATGAATACCCTAGTGCAGTGAGACCACCTTTAAACGCAAACCAGCCCATAGCGAAATGCCAGCCTGGCCCTTCTAGAGGTGCCCCGGCCCTGGTAGCAGGCAGCAGCAGTGCCACAGCATCCTTCCTACATGGTGAATCGGCCCTGAATGAGCAGGAGAAGGAGCTGCAGTGGCAGCTGAAGTGCCTCTACCCTCTGTGGATGAGCAGGAGATGCTGCTGCCCTGGACCTGGAGTCGAAGGACAAGTTCAGCTACATCAGCCTCTCGCAGAATGATCTGTGGGTGCACTACAAAGATCTCTAAAACCAGTGATGTCATCTAGAAACTTTTGAAAAATTGTTGACTTTTAAAATAAAATTGTAGACAAGTTGCTCAACACCAACCAATCAAATCCAGCCATGACCCAGAACTCATGAGTGAATTTCCAAAGAAACCGAGAAACAGAAATTATACAGCTCCTTCCCATACCAAGCTGAATATGAAGCACCCAGGGAGTGAATGGTTTTTGGTCCTGGTCCATTCTACTAGAGCTTCCTAGATCGGCGAATTTGTGGGATGCTGTAGCTGCTCCAGCCTCACTTGAAGCAGAAGGAATGAAGTCCCTCCCTTCCCCCCACCCACCCAAAGACCCAGTGGTCACGCCCATGAGCTACTCAACACCAACTGATCACCACTGGCCATGACTCGGAACTCATGAGTGAATTTTCAAAGAAACCAATAATCAGAAATTATACAGCTCCTTCCCACAGTGTGTGCGCCATCTTAAAAGGTGCTGCACTGATGTGTGAGGTATCACATCACATTCAATGGATTTAAGTATAGGGCACACAATAACAAGTGTGTAGTTGCAATGTCGAAACAAAACCAATAACACAGATGGTCCAAATTTGCATGTAATAACCCAGGATAAGGTTAGGACTTTATCAAAACCATTCCCATATATATGTTGCAATGATCAATGTGATTGGAGCTAGCCAAGGGAGCTGGTAGGGGGATGGGGAATGGGTGGGAGGCCAGGGTCTTTGGTGGCAGTGGGGTGGTGGGAGAGGTGTCGAATGATGAATGCTTGTAGCAACTGTACTGTGAAGAAATTTGTACTTTGTAAATCACTGTGTTTTAATAGTTATAAAAATATAAAAAGAATTTTTGGAAGACAATCTAATTCATTGTATAAAATAGGAAATGGTGCCATCAAACCCACTGTTGCTCAGTACAGACTCTGTTGCTAGCACCTCTGTCACTTAAAGGCTAGTGTTGGATTACTCTTTTTTCTCAGCCCTACTTGCTAGCCCTGGGTTTCATATTGTAAATGAAAGTTTGCTTCTCTCTTCTGTATGTTCTTTACATATGCTTATACTACTACAAAGGATTCTTTTGCATAGACACAGGAAAACAGTTAAAGTAATGTATTTATAAATTAAAGGCATTGAAAATCAGATGGGCTGGACATGTAATGCGATTTGGAGACAACCGCTGGACTAGAGCCAGCGACTGGATCCCACAGGATGTCAAAAGATCAAGTGGCCACCCACCTACAAGATGGTCAGACTTCCTTGTCAAGACCCTGAAGGAACGGTTTAAGGCTCTTCATATTCCTGAATCAACCAGATGCCATTGGGCTTCATTGGCACGTGATAGGGTCCAATGGAAATGTTACTGGTGCCCGCTCAAGCAAATCGATGAATAACGGGATTCAAGTGATCAAGTGATTTATAAATTAATTAACTCTGGATTAGTTACTCCTGAGCATCCATCATATTTCTTAACTAAAAGCAGAGTTGCCCTAAGATTGATTCTGATTCCTTACACCCTGAAAGGAGGTCTGTTGGGGAGCCGCTGGGATCCCCAACAGTATCAGGACAGAAGTTCTCTTCTACTTCCGATGCCGCTGGGGAATGAATGTAAACTTATGAGTCTGGCGCCAGTTCCAAAAAAGGCTTTTAATAGTACAAAAGCTCTACTTCTGCAATCCAACATAATGAAAGAACTCTAGCTCTGGTCAGAACTTAGTCCATACATGAGAGCCCAAGTCTCCCACCGAAGAGGATCCCACCAGAGAGAGTCCCACCAAAGTGGATCCGACCAGAAAGGAGTCTCACCAAAGAGAACCCTACCAGAAAGGGGTCCCACCAAAGAGAGGAGTCCCACCAAAGAGAGAGCAGTACCTCAAGTCAGTCCCCTCATATACACAAAAGTAATCCTATCTTCAGGGAGCGTCCTGTCTACACAGAACCCTAAACAGCTTCTAAATAGTAGAAGAGTGTAGAAGGGCGGTGCTACACCCACTACAGGTCTAAACAAAGGAAGAGAGGGGGCTAGTATAAGGTAATTGGGCTTCATGTAATCAAGATGGTACCCACAACGTCCTTCTTATTTATTATATAGACCGGGGTGATTCTGAGTATCTTGTTCTCCGTATACTGAAAGGATCACACTTGTCTACTTGAGAGCAAACTAGTATGAGATCCTTATAATAAATATAGATAAATATGGTAAATATAATAAATAAAGTATATTTATTTATACTTAAATAAATATTATTTAAATATAATATTAAATGATAGTATCAACGTAGCCAGGATGGTAGTCTCCTGGTAAATTCTAACTGTCCTATGCTGGGTTTAGTGAGTCTAAAGAGGAGCTGTGCCCAATCTAAATAACATAGAGTCTTAGAAGATATATAATAATAAGTCAGAAGTTACTCATTCAGAGTGAATGTGACTTCTGTAACTGCCATACCCTCCATCAGTGTTTACACAGAAGAGAGATCTCATTAGTATGAATCCTGGCTTAAGAACATGTAAATAGATTAAGCTGTGAGTGGATAAAACAGCAAAACTCCCAAACTAGCCTGTCATCCAACAGAGGTCCCACTGTGGGACTGAATGGACCCAGGGCAAGCAGTGAGTGAATTACACTGGCCTCGACATGGGATGGACTAAGTGTCCTGCACAATGTTCTGAGAGCACGGTCATGGAGCAAGCTCTGTTCTGGCCCAAATCTAGAGAGCAAAGTAATGGAACAAGCTCTGTTCTGACCCAAAGACAAGCAGTTTATTTATAGGATCCTGAAGGGATTGGTAATGAACAATTTGGTGAAGGGAATATAGTCTGGCTATATGGTGCAATCTCCCCAGGAAAGGTCACCCTATAAATTTAACCCCAAGTGTAGATAAATGTCTCTCTTACTGTGTTTATACAAAACAACTAGAAATATGATCAAAATAATTGTTTATCAGTCAAGAATAAGAGAAAACAACTTGCATATGGGGTTTCATGCTATAGGTCCTGGATCTGGGGCACGGTCCCCTCATGGTTTTGCCATGGTAATAGGAAGTCTTTTCTCAGCTCATTGTTTCTGGATTACCTCTTATAACTCCCTCCTGCTTACCTATTTATAAAGTATATATCTCAAGCCACGGCAGAGCCTGACAAGCTTCCCATGGTGTATTCAATATGCCAAAAACAGTAATAATAATGGACCTCATTCCCAATGAATGAGATGTTACTGGCACCTGCTCGAGCAAATCGATGAATAATGGGAAGACAAGTGATGCAAGTGATATATCCCAAGCAGAATTGATTGGAGTGGTGGTGGTGGTGGCGGTGGTCGTTTGTAGTTAGTTGGAGTGAGGAATGAGTGGAGATAAATTAAAGCCTTAGATTTTCTAGAACTGGTGGTCATGCTTCTTTGTCCATTGGCCAGGGGCAATGTTCATCAGACCCAAGTGCAGCCAGGTAACCTACCAGAACCCAACATCTGTTGGGGATCCTGCTTAGCCTCAATAGGCTAGGAGACTTGATATGCCTGCCCTATGACAGATACATTTTTATGGTACTTACTGTTCATCATACATAATCTCTGGACTTCAATCCTAGGTAAAATACAAACTATGGAAAAGCCTAAATTATATGTCTGTATCCTTATTTCAAGGCAAGCTGGAAAAACAGCAAATACCTTAAAGACTTCCATACTTATGGGATAGAAGTTTCCAAACCAAAAAAAAGATATTTAAGTACCAATTGATCAAAAATAATTTTTAAAAGTATACTGTATTTGGTTTGACTTTTTTGTCAATAACCTATATATTTTCCCATTCTTACAATAGAAAAAAAAAAGTGCTACCATCTCACATAACACAAAGATATCTCATAATTTTAAAATAACTTGCCAATTCCCAACATGGTGAACTCAGATGCTTCCTTTGTTTTCAAGTTCAGAACCTCGTATTGTGTTTATTACTCCGCTTGGTTTTTTATATTCCTTGCCTTAAAATATCTTCATCTCTGGACCAGTATTAAAATACTCTTAGAAACATAACATTATTTTTGGAATTTTACAATCAACTCATCATTTAATAATACAGTGCACTTTTATTTATTCTTTCTCATCATACATTTTAAATGAATATTTCAGGTTTGACTAATATAAATCTTGGAGCACTGAACATATCCATTAACCCAGGATGTTCCCTGGGGCTCCTTTCATTTTAGTGAGCTTTCATGGCTCTTTTAGGCCATTACTGACTTGATTTCTATTAGTCCTGCCCGTTGTAGAACTTTTATATGTTATACCATATAGTCTATATTATTTTGTTCTTAGCTTCTTTAGATCAATTTTTTAATATTCATTTATGTTGTACGTTCCTACCCACTGCTCATTAGCATTCTATCTAATAAAGATGATGTAAATCATTTATCTCTTACCTTTTCATGGACAGTTACCTATTGGGCTGCTATAACTACAGCTTCTTGCACAGTTACATAGATATATGTTTTTATTTATGTTGTATAATGGCCTAAGAGTAGGTAGAATTGCTAGATAGCATGACTTTGTATATTTAATGATTGTGTATAATAAACTTTAAAAGAAACTGTCAGATATTTTTCCCAAGATGCTTGACATTTCTACCAAAATTTTATAGCAAATTTCTAGTTAATCAAAATTCTTATGGATATTTTGTGTTCATGACTGAAGAAAAAGAAAACAACAATGTTCAACACTTAACCACTTTGGTGAGATACTGCTATATGCCCACTCAAATGGATATGACATTGTGGGTTTAATGTATGTGACATGATTCAAAATGTAGAAAGTTTTCATCTACTTACTGACCACCTTTAAAGCATTTCTTTCTGTAATGCCTCTTTTCAAGACTCTTGACCATTTAAAAGCTGGCTATTTTTCCAGTGTTGCCAAGTATTTTATGCATGGTTTACCTAGGTCCTTTAGGAATGGTCCAGTCAGAAATTATTAGTACCCCTTCTCCATTGCTTTCAAACATTTTTGACAAGTGACAGAAAAAAAATTGTCTGAGGAAATATTGACTCACTCCCAGTGTTTAGAGAGGAGAAGGACAGAGAAGAAAGGAAATCAAGGGAGAAAGAAGAGAATGGGAAGGGTAAACAGGCATAAGAGCTTCAATTATACTGGTGATATGGGTGAGTGGAAAGCCAGATAAGCAAAACACAGACTCAAGAACTCTGAGACTGGGGCCAGAGCGATAGCCCAGTGGTAGGGCTTTTTGCCTTGCACGTGGCCAGCACATGCCAGCCGGGTTCGATCCCCGGCATCCCATATGGTCCCCGGAGCACCGCTAGGAGTAATTCCTGAGAGAAAAGCCAGGAGTAACCCCTGACCTGAGCATCGCTGGGTGTGACCCAAAAAGAAAATAAAAAGAACTCTGAGATCTAAGCTGCAACCACTTATATATATATAGAACTTTATATAAATTATACCATATAGTCTATATTGTTTTGTGCTTAGCTTCTTTAGATCAACTTTTTAAAAATATTCATTTATATTGACAGGCAGGGATAGGGTGGGATTGGGGTTGGGAGGGAATATGGGAACACTAGTGAGAGAAGTTGACAGTGGTCATGGTATTGGTGTTCAACTACTATATGCCTAAAACTCAACTATCAAATAACTTGCAAATCACAGTTATTTAATTAAAAAATAATGGTTTACTAGATTGGGTGTCCTTCCTTAGCTACTAAGACCTCTAGAGCCTAGAGTTTACAGGGAGAGAAAAACTTTGCAAATGATTCATTTGATATAAATGGTGACAAACACGGCTACAATCCCACCATCCATTTGTTTCTGGAATGATATTTCTGACAATGGGAGAACAAACCCACATCAGATGTATGATAGCTTCACTAAGTGTCATCTCTTACTGGCACTTTGAGTTTCTAATAGTCTATTTGTTAGGGAGGGAAACTATCTGGGAGATACAGGGTAAACATACAGTGAACAGACATATAGGCATCATTCTGCGGGACTTACTTCTTCACTGTAATATGAGTTCTCTAATTAGAAGTATACTAGGGAATTGAGTCTTAGAATGATGAATAAGATTATCAGTAAGTCCACAGATGGTGAAGCTGGCATACAAGATTGGCAAGCAGATAAAGATAAATATCAAGAATGAATGTTTGTTCCAATGAGGGAAAATCATTTTCTACCCCACAATGGAAAGAGTCCAATGCAATCAAATTACTACCAGGTGGCTGGCTGATAACCCAGCCAATCAAAGGCTTAGGGTTGGTCATTGTTCCAGGACTCAGCTGTGGTGGTAGCCAGGTCAGTCTTGGTGAAGGGAAGTCCTCAGGCTGGCATACCTGATGCTGTCATACTTGGGTTGTAACCCATCTGAATATGTAAATTACCCATGATTTGTTTAAACCTATTTATTTATATAACACCTCTGCTTGACCATGGAGTCTTTCTGGACATGAATGATTGATATTCAGTGGTTCACTATTCTAATCGTGAAATCAGACACATTAAAGATGCTCTGATTATGATGCCAATAAATTTTATGGATAGGCATGCATTTTATTAAAGTTCATTAGTAAAGCAGTGGCTATTTCTAAGAATGAGCACAATTATTTGTCTAAGAGGGCATACCCTAATTCATCATGAAACTTCTTTAATTTTTCTATTTTGCTTTACTTTTAATGCCTTCTGTTTCCTTTTAATGCACTAAATTTCCACAGATTGTCTTCTGAACCCTATGCACCAAAACCCTAACTAGACTGTAGACCCAGATATTCTTCTAAAACTAGGTTGGGTCAGTATACACTTGTCAACTTCAAAATCCAGAACCCCAATAACAATTTAGGGTACTTCGCTCATTTGGTTTTGTTTGGGGGCCACAGTCAGCAGTGCTCTGGACTAACTCCTGGATCTGCATGCAGGGATCACTCCTGGAGATGTTCATGTGACTGTAAGTCATACTGGGGATCAAACCAGACTCGCTGCATGGGAAGGCAGACAATGCACTTTATATTTGGGCTTAAGAATGATGGAGATAAAGACTTCAACAAGTTTTCTTTCAATTTAGAACATTGTACAATACCCCATTTGCAGGCAAATTTCATAATTGCATTTTTACTAACAGCTACATAGTATTCCATTGTGTAGATGTACTAAAGTTTCTTGATCCAGTCATCAGTTCTCGGGCATACTGGTTGTGATGATTCTGGCTATTGTGAATAGTGTTGCTATGAAAATAAAAGTACAGATGGTGTTTCCACTGTGTGTTTTTGGCTTCCCATGGTATATCCCCAGGAGTGGTATGGCTAGGTCAAATTTTTTAGTCTTTGTAGGAATGTCCATATTGTTTTCCAAAAAAATTCTGCACCAGTCAACATTCCCACCTCCAATGGATGAGAGTCCCCTTTTTCCCACACCCATGCCAGCACTTGTTGTTATTGCTCTTTTGGATATAAGCCAGTTTCTGTGGTGTGAGATGATATCTTATTGTTGTTTTGATTTGCAGCTCTCTGATGATTAGTGGCAACGGTCAATTTTTCATGTGTCTTTGGCCATTTGAATTTCTTTCTTGTCGAAGTTTTGTTTATTTCTTCTTTCTGTTCGAATTTCTTCCTTATCGAAGTTTCTGTTCATTTCTTCTCCCCACTTTTTGATGGGGTTTCTGTTTCCTTCTTGTAAAGTTCTACCAGTGACTGATATATCCTGGATATTAACCCCTTAAAGGTAGGTTCTTATAGTATTATTATATCCGTAGCAAATATCCCACTTTCATATTTTTTCAGGAAAAATACTATTCACCTTTTTTGTTTTTTAAATTTTTTAAAAATCTTTATGTAGAAATTGGCACTTTAACAAGAATATGCTACCCGTGCGGCAGAGCCTGGCAAGCTACCCATGTCGTATTTGTTATGCCAAATACCAGTAACAATTATAGACCTCATTCCCATGACCTGATAGAATGGTTTGAGGCTCTTATGTTCCTGAAGCAAGCAGGTGTCCTTGGGCTCTACTTGCATGAGACAGGACATATGAAGATGTTACTGGTGCCCGCTCCAGCAAATAGATGATGAAAGGGAAGACAGTGACAGTGATACAATACCCCAGACCACTGATTCCTACAAACTTTACTGTAACACAAGTATTTTCTATGGGACATAGTTCCTGTCTTTGTATACATATATATACAGATATATACATATATATGTATATATATACAAAGACATATATGTATATATACATATATATTTAATATATATAATATATGTATATATACATATATTATATCTTTATTTACATATCATAATTCCTACAAACATGATATCTTCGACACAGAGACTACCTAGCTGACATCCTGGGTAGATGCTGAGTGTAACAAGGTCCATGGGACTATTTAGTAAATACTGGAAGAATTAGTATAGCTCTGAACCATATGCAAGTGTATGCTCTTCATTCCAGTTAAAGCAACGTGCTTCTGGTTCTCTCCTTTGGGGGATAGAGCATAAGCATTCTATTTATATCTGTGTTTCTTAAGTTTTAAGCATGCATCAGAGTCACCTAAAAGCACGAGACAACACCTCCACTTTTTTGATGCAGTGAGTCCAGATTAAATAGGAACGTGATAGAAATCATTACCCTTAAATACTTCAGAGCTTTGACTCTACTAATTTCTTCTTTCAGGGAAATAGTATGACTTTTGGTTCATAATTTTGTCATGACTCAGGGAATTGATATGGCACTCCTACTAATTACTGAATAAACCTCATCCTGGGCACACAGTTAAATAACTAAACAACTATACTCACATTACCATATGGAACCTGAGCAAATGGACACATTTATCATCTGACATACTTAAGTACTAGACAAGTGAGTCTTACTGGGTTCTTTCCTGGGAAAGTAATAGTGGTAATTCTTAACTTCACTTATTTGCTTATTTAAATTTATTTATTTAGATATCCTTTGTATCAAGTATCTCTTTAAATATTTCACACAGATTTCTATTTAATTGCCTACCCTTTTTCTTATTGAGAATTAATAGTTTATTTACTTTACACCTTTTGCCAGATACATGAACAGGAAATATCTTTCACCTGCAACTTGCTTTTTCACTTTTAATGCATCCTTAGACATCATTAGTTTTGATATAACCCAAATTATTTATTTACTTATTATTTGGGAGGTCAGACCTGGTAGTGGTCAGGCTCAGGGCATCAAATAAGATGAAAGGGATCAAACTCAGATTGCCCACTTCACTGTTATGTTATTGTGCCAGTCCCAATATAATCTAAATTATTAGTTTCTTGTTTTGGGGTTATTCATTTTTTCTCTTTATATTTTATCTCTTTATTGCATTTTTATTGATAATTAATTAATCTAAGCCATAGATTACAGGGATATAACTGTATGCCTTTATTTTTTGGGGGTCACACCCGGCGATGCTCAGGAGTTACTTACTCCTGACTCTGCACTCAGGAACCACTCCTGGCGGTGCTCAAGGGACCATATGGGATACCAGAGATCGAACCGGGCCAGCATGGGCCGGCCGTGTGCAAGGCAAATGCCCTATCCGCTGGGCTATTGCTCCGGCCCCATAACTGTATGCCTTTAAATAGTTATATGACTCCCTCTACCAGAGTCTCAGTGTAATCCCTCCACCAAAAGAAAAGACTCTCCCCTACCAGTTTCTTTCATTTCTATCACCCATTTTCAATCTGGAGGTCACCAAGCTGATTTTTTTTTAAATCTCTCTCTTTTTCATTATTTACCTACAGAAAAGCCATGCTACAGATCTTTCTGATTGTGCATTGGCAGTAAGATTTTCTTTTTTTGGTGTGTATCCCATAAGTCTCTCTATTTTTTAATCTTTTTTTTTTAATTTTTTATTATACCACCGTGAGACATACAATTACAAAGGTGTTCATAATTGGTTCTTGGTAATACATTATTCCAGCATCCCTCCCTCCACCAGTGCCCCATTTCCACCACCAATGTACCTCACCCCCTCCCGCCCACCCCCCAGGCTGCCTCAATAGCAGCTGTCAGAAAAGACGAAATTATGAAATTTGCCTGCAAATGGATGGACATGGAGACTATCATGCTGAGAGAAATTAGTCAGAAGGAAAAGGACAGATATAGAATGACTGCATTCATTAATACGACATAAATAGATACCAGTGTTTTACTAAATGTGGGAAATGGTAATGGCAGATTAAAACTCACCATTGAATATACACAAAGAGACTTAAGTGATAAACTCTAAATATCTGCAAGGCTACCCACAATGTGTAAAATAAGAGGGAGAGAGATGCAGAGACAGAGAGAGAGAGACAGAGAGAGAAAGAGAGGAAGCGGGGGTACCTGCTATTTTTTAATCTTCTTTAAGAATATTTTTCTCACTCTAGCTTCACGAAAATTTTCCCCATGTTATCTTTTAGAAACGTTTATTTTGCTTTCTTCTTTAGGTTTATATTTTTATTTTGTGCAGCATAGTACTTAGAGAATAGGAAAAGTGTATATATGTGTGTGTGTGGGGGCAACTGACAGAATAGAATTTATTGAAAGTAAATTGCTCACTCCAGAGTGCTACCATGACTTTTTTTTGTCGTGAAGTAAGTGTGGGTCTCTTTCTAGTCTCTCTGTCCTGCCTCCTTTTCATCACATCATGTGGTATCAATAACAGTTTTAATGAAACTTAACATCTGGAATTTAATGTGTAGATCTAATATCTTCCAAATTCGAATATGATTTTGCTTTCACTGTACCAGAAGCTTCTGTCCAAACTTCTAGAATTCCTTATTCATTGAGAAAGTATTTCCATATACATTCAGTCTGATCCAGAAACTCAGTTCACTGCAAATTCACTTCCATGAGAAATGGTCAAAGGCATTAGAACCTGAGAACTTGTTTACAGATCTGAGCTTACCATGGTGGTGGAAGTAGTGGAATGGGAGGTAACCTTGGTGGCAGAAAGAAGGTCCTAGTGGTAGATGTAGTGTTGGAACATTGTGTGCATGAAACTAACATTAACAGCACTGTGAATCATGTTACCCCAAATAAAGGTTTTTTTTTAATTTCAAATATCCTCTCTCATCACCGTCCTCCTGATATTAAAGAAAACAACACAATAGTTCTAAGTCTCACTTTCACTGTTTTGCCTGATGTTTAAATCAGCCCCAACCCCCTCATCTTTCTGTCTTAGTGAAGCTCCATCCCATTCTGTGTGAATTCAGTCCATAGGTCCAGAGAAATTCTGTACAAGTCTTTGGAAGTAAATTTGGGGATTACTTTTATTTTTTTTTCTAATTATATACCAGGTGGGAAAAATATCTCCAAACTTAAAAATCTTTTTCTTAAAATTATCCCTGCAAACTTTTGAATTAGGGCATTTTTTCCTGATGGATATTTTAACGTTGTATTTATAGCGACAACTGTGAGAAATATTCATTCCAGTATTCTTCATGGAAAAGGCTGTGAGATGCCAAGATCACATATATCTGCTGTACTTTTGATAAGATGATTGAAAATGGTTTCATGATAGTAGGAATAAGCTAACTTTTTTTTGAGTTGTGAAAGAACTGGGATGGAGAGGGAGGATTGTAAGAATACATTTGTTGTGTGTTTATAGATCTTTTTCCTAGCTCCCTTTCCTCTTCAGTTGACTATTATACACTTTCCCCAAACTCATAAAGCTTGACCAGGTTAGGCAAGAATCTGGGGTCCTTCTCAATGGAGTCATGTAGTTGGCATTCTCACTGGGCTGGAAACAGGGTCAGCCTAGGAAGTCTGAAGTTCCCTTTAGACCCAGGAAGCAGAGCTGACAAAAGTCCCACAGAGAACCAGCAACTTTGAGTAGCAACATCCCTTCTAGATATGTGTCAAACTTCAATATGGAACCACTGGGGCCGGGCGATAGTCCAGCGGGTAGGGTTTTTGCCTTGCACGTGGCCAGCTCGTATCGGCCAGGGTTCGATCCTCGGCATCCCATATGGTTTCCCCAGCACAGCCAGGAATGTTTCCTGAGTGCAGAGCCAGGAGAAACCCCTGAGCATTGCTGGGTGTGACCCCTCCCCAAAAAAAAGGAACCACTGTAAGAGCTTCCTGATCTCTTGTTTCCTTATGGTTACGGCTGATTTGATTTAAACTGGTGCTTTCTGCTAATAAATATAGGCCCCCTGTGACCCCAGACTTAGGAAATATTAAATCACTGTGCTCAAAATATTCATGAATTTCCATTAACAAAAGCAGCATCCTCTTTTTAAAATGAAAAGTCAAGGTGTGAAGCCTTTCAATATTCCCAATGGAAGCAATTTTTTCATTTATCAACCTGAATTCAAGGCAGGAGAAACAAAGCGTTGACAGTTCTTTCAGCAGAAACAATGGGAAGGATAAAAGATGACTAAGAAAGGATTAGAAAGAAGTAATTTAGTTGTTGCCCTCAAAGCAGGTCTCTGAGTATTAAAGATGACAAATAGATTGGGATTTTGATTAAAGTCATTAGTGAGGGAATGTTCTCCATTTTCAATTTAATTTTTGAAAATAAATTGAAAAATAACGGAAAAATAACAGATCTTTTAAAAATTATTTCTAGCTCTCTATACATGAAAATATACATTCAAAACAATTATTTTGAATAAGATAAGTATTGTGTACTTTCCCTAAACATTTATATTTCTCTCATTGTTTGTTTGAACATCACTTCCTCATCTTACCCCTTCAGACTGAATGAAAGGCCCCTTCCGTATTCAACCATAACTTATCCCATTATGCTGTTTTGTATATTCATATTGATAACACTGTATTGCACTTGCCTATTTTCTTATCTATGTTACCTTCTAAAGCAAATCTTGTTTATTATAATCCTAGTGGTGTAATTATTGTCCACTCAAGAACTTGACACATAGTATTTGTTGAAAGACTAAAGTTAAACAGATGGCTATTTGGTCCCCTCTACAAAGGCCTGGTGGGTCAGCCCAGGACTGCTGCTAATGCTGTTGGCCAGAACCCAGGTACACAGGCATAGGGCGAAGCTTCTGCGTGTCCACCTGTTCTAGATTGATGGGGCATCCTGGAAGCGGGGCAGGTTCTGGCCCTTGCCTGCCCCCTCCCCAAACAGACTCTCAGAGGCCGGAAAACCTCACATACCACAACCACAGCCATTCTCAAGGTCCGGACTGCACAGCTCAACACAGCCCTACCCCCATGGCATGCGGGCACAAAGTGGCCATGCAATATCTCAAAACCTGGTATACTCATCTAACAGGTATCCCATCACATTTCATAGAAGCACAAGTGTGTGGACACAATGTGTGGTCTGTGGGAACATACAAAAAATTTCCTATACAGTGGGCTCAGATGGTACAATGGAGTTTTAAGACTCTCCAATGACTTTTGTCTAAGACCGTATTCACCAACTGTGTTTAAAGAAGTGGCCCCAATGAGCAATATAGAATAGATTATTCAATGCATGTGATGACAAGCTCAAATATAGGTTGAGATAAATGTGAAATAGGTGATGTCTGTAGGTGCAGTGGTGGTGAATCTGGGGTTGACATGGTTTTCTGGAAACCCAGAAAGTTAATTCAAACAGAATCGACCAGACTCCCACAGAAAAACCCAGAAAAAAAAACCCATGACTTTGTCAGTACCATTCCCTTAGATGGACAGTAATGATCAGCATAATTGATGCTGACTAAGGGAGCAGGCAAAGGGATGGGGATGGGGGGTGGGGGGCACCTGGTGGTGGGATTTGTGCTAAACAATGAGTCTTCCTAACAACTGCATTGCAAAAGCTTTGTACTTTGTAAATCACGGTGTTTAAATAAATAAAATACTTTTTTTGTATTTTTTATAGCGAGCCTTTTTTTTTGGGGGGTTAAACCCAGGAATTCTCCGGGGTTACTCCTGTCTCTGCACTCAGGTATTACTCCTGGTAGTACTTGGAGGACCATATGGGATGCCGAGATCAAACCCAGATTGGCTGTGTGCAAGGCAAATGCCCTCCTCACTGTGCTGTTGCTCCAGCCCCTATAGCAATCATTTTAAAGGAAGCAGTTGAAGTTATGTTTATATAACCAATGAACTGAGAAAGTAATTTCTGAAGAAAATCATGAAATAGTCAGATACTATAAGATTCATAAGTTATGCTCTCATAATAGTCTTATAATACTAATATAGTCTTATAATAGTCCTGTAATATTCTTATGATAATATAGTTATACTCTTACAATATTCTTATAATATTCAGTCTTATAATACTCTTATAATACTCTTATATAATATAATTATACTCTTATAAAAGTTATAAGCTAGACAGGTGTTACAGGACTCCTCTCAGAGCCCCTTTCTCTACCCTATGGAGGTTTTTCCAGGCATCTCAAAACATTAGCATATAAAAAGACATTGGGTGAGGTGCTGGGAGAAATTACCTGAGGGCATTTGACCCTGCCAGGAGTTTACATTTGGCTTGTAGCTCCTCCCAGCTCTGCTGGGAGGCTTTGAATTTTCATCCCTAGATAGCCCAGCCCAGGATGGGCTGGGCTGGGGAGTTTGGGCAGATTTCTGGCTATAAGATAAGCTGCAAGAAGAAAGAAGCTCTTTTTTTCCCCTTTTGCCATTTCGGCTTCCCTTGGCTTTTTGCTTCTCTCCATTCTCCGTTGGGCCTCAACACGTGGTGGCAGCCATCTTGGCCTGCACCTGGCTGGGGCCTCGCTGGGAATACAGAGTCCGGAGGTTTCCCCTACTCTTGGATTGTATATTGGAACCTGTAATAGTAAAGCCCTTTTAAAATTGCAACTCCACAAGAAAAAAAACAGCCAACCCCATCAAAAAATGGGGGAGAAGAAATGAACAGAAGCTTCCAAAAAAGAAGAAATTCAAATGGCCAAAAGGCATATGAAAAAGTGTTCTTCATCTTTAATCACCAGGGAGATGCAAATCAAAACAACAATGAGGTACCATCTCACACCACAGAGACTGGCACACATCCAAAACAGCAAGAACAACTGGTGCTGGCATGGATGTGGGGAAAAAAGGGACTCTGATCCACTGTCGGTGGGAGTGCTGACTGGTCCAGCCCTTTTGGAAAACAATATGGGCATTCCTCCGAAAACTAGATATTGAGCTCCCATTTGATCCAGCAATAGCACTCCTGGGAATATACCCGAGAGACCGAAAAACACATAGCAGAAACACTATCTGTACTTCTTTATTTATTTCTGCGCTATTCACTATAGCTAGAATCTGGAAACATCCTAAATGCCTGAGAACAGAGGACTGGCTAAAGAAACTGTGGTACATCTACACTATGGAATACTATGCGGCTGTCAGAAAAGATGAAATTATGAAATTTACCTGCAAATGGATGGACATGGAGACTATCATGCTGTGTGAAATTAGTCAGAAGGAAAAGGACAGATATAGAATGACTGCATTCATTAATCCGACATAAATAGATACCAGTGTTTTACTAAATGTGGGAAATGGTAATGGCAGATTAAAACTCACCATTGAATATACACAAAGAGACTTAGTGATAAACTCTAAATATCTGCAGGGCTAGCCACAATGTGTAAAATAAGAGGGAGAGAGATGCAGAGACAGAGAGAGAGACAGAGAGAAAGAGAGGAAACTGGGGTACCTGCTATTAAGGCAGCATGGGGGGGTGGGCGGGAGGGGGTGGGGTACATTGGTGGTGGAAATGGGGCACTGGTGGAAGGATGGGTGCTGGTATACTGTATTACCAAGAACCAATTATGAACACCTTTTTAATTGTATGTTTCACGGTGGTATAATAAAAAATTAAAAAAAAAACTGCATCGGATTCCTGAGTTTTCATCCATTTCTCGCCGGCTTCAGAGGTAGAAGGGATCTCGCTTCCCGGCACTGCTGGGGACCCCGTTGGTGTCCCTGACATCTGGCATCCCTGGGTGGGCACGACGAACATCGTCTGGCCTGATCATCATCGGACAGAGATCATCTGCCGAAAAGAGTGGGTATTGTCAGACTTTGAAATGGTAGCTCGTACTTGTCTGACCCAATCACAGTTCATACAATGGCAAATGTGGTATGCGGTGGGGTTAACATGAATATTGACACTTTAAGAGAATCTGGCCATAATATAACTTCTGCCATGCTGAAAGGTGAAGGTGAATAGCGAGAGAAAGAAAAACAAGCAACATTACCTGAAGCTGTTTTAAAATTTGTTCGGGATACAGCATTAAAGGCATGGGGAAAAAATAGATGCCGACCTAGAATATCAAGGTACCTGTACAAAAATTTACCAGGGTCCTAAAGAACCATACTTTGATTTTATTGGGAGATTAAGTGAGACAATCCACAGACAGGTTCAAGACCCATCCACTCAACAAATCCTAAAACAAACCTTAGCATATGAGAATCCCGATCCCGATCACGATCACGATCTTCCCGTTGATCATCTATTTGCTAGAGCGGGCACCAGTAATATCTCCATATGTCCTGTCTCATGCCAGTAGAGCCAGGGGCACGGCTTGCTGCAGGAACATACAGAGCCTCAAACCACTATATTAGGTCATGGGAATGACCTAATATAATTGTTACTGGAATTTGGCATATCATATACAACACGAGAAGCTTGCCAGGCTTGCCGAGCGGGAGGTAAACTCTTTTAAACACCTCCAAATAAAGCATTTCTTGATGAACCGGGCGGCCACTTGCGGCCGCACGAGCCGGGCTGTGAAGGGCTGGTCTGCTGGGTGGAATTCTGACGAGAGGGAAGTCCAAAAGTGGAAAATGGCGGGCCCGTGGAGTGAGGAGGGGTGGTATGGCTTGTTGTGAGGCTCTGCCGAGGTGGTGGGCCAGGGCTAGAACCCGCCATGCCTCCCTACTGCCTCATGAACGGCTGTGCACAGGGAGAGCAAGGAACAGCTCTGCCCCATGTGTGAGAGTCTCTGGACCAGCATACCAGGGCCAGATTGAGGAAAACGCTGCTGCAGGGCGGATGTCGGTGATCAGGGCTGTGATGGGCTGGTCTGCTGGGTGGAATTCTGACAAGAGGGAAGTCCAAAAGCATATGAGAATGCTAATCAAAATTGTCGAGCAATACTATCTAGTATTAAGGAAAAAGAAGACCTCATGGGATATCTAAAGGCCTGTAGAAATGTCGGTTTGGCTTCCCATGGAACACAGAATGCTATAGAGGCCCACCCATACAGCAGGAGGATCAGGATAGGGGTGAAATGTCGAACAGCTCCAGGGGGAGAATCAATAATCCTCAAAGGATAAACATTAAAAAGGAAACTCTAACATTAATCCTTGAAACATTTTGACATTGAGCACTATGCTTGGAGTCCACCCATTTTCTGGAATTTCAGTTCTTAGAGCACAGAGACCAAGACTCATAATTATGTTTTCTGAGTCAACTAAACACTGTATAGCATATAACAAAGATCAGTGAACTTTGAAGTTAATTCATACATGAGTGAACATTGCCCTGGGTTAACCCATCCAACCTGACTTCAAAGATATTTCTAAATCTATCTCTGTACTTCTACCCTTACTTTCCCCCCAATACTTTAATTAATACACTGTCATCTCCCTTCTGAAATGGAAAATGGATTTCTAAAATGTAGAAGTCAACTGGTGCCTTTAAAATGCCAGTGACACCGCCAGAAATAGTATGACTGTGTGGTGAGTCAGACTGTAATTTAAATCCTACAACCAAGTTCCACTGGTCATGTCACCTTTGACAAATTACTTAATCTTTCTGGCTTCGGTATCCTCAGGAGTAAAAAGGACACATGCACCATCAATACCTCTATAGAGTTTTCAAGATTAAATAAAATTATGCACTTTAGTGATTAGCATAGTTCCTATCAAATGGGACATACACAATGGGTATGACTTTTCCTCATGATGGAAAGCAGTTTATTGACACAGTTGAGTCAATAAAACATTCTCACTTTTTTCTTTCTTTTTTCTTATTGAACTATCATGAGATAGACCATCACAAAACTATTCATGACTGGGTTTCAGTCCTACAATGCTCCAACACCATCCCTCCATCACTGTACATTTCCCACCACTAATATCCCCCGTTTCCTCCCCTATCAACCCATGTCTGTCTCTGTGGCAGGTACCTTTCTTCTTGTTTTTTCTCCTCCTTTTGTGCGTTATGGTTTGCACCTGAGTGGCAGCTTTGGGCTGTGGACGTGACTGTTGGGGCTTCCCAAAGTAAAGTACAAGGAGGTAGGGGGGGTGGTAGCATAGCCTAAACCCAAGAAAATATGGAGATTTCAGGCACAAATCCTGTATACCCAAAATTTTAGGAGATTATTTCAGTGAGGTCTGTCCCAAGATGGTGGACTATGGCCTATGGCATGGAGACAATTTTGGATTGTGGGAGCAAGTGGGTTCTGGGGTGCTGCACAGGCACTATGGTTGGGCTGCAGCCACCACTCCAGAAGAACCTGACCAAGGGTGCACACACCTCATCCTCGGTCTCCAGACAGTTGTTGCTCAGGGAGGGTTTCCTCCATATTATGCTGTAGGCAATAGAAGTCAGGGTCAGGGAGGAAATGGCAGCAGGGCCACTCTGCTGGTGGCAAATGGCTGAGGCCCCATGGTGGGAACCTAGAGTGCCTCCTCAACTCCAGGACCTCAACACCTATGCTCTGCAGTGTTACTGATTGGACCCAAAGAGCCCTATTCAGCCTCATTAAAATTCTGCCACCCAAAACATGAATCAGGAGGTCTTGTCAACAGGTGGAATCTACCACAAACATGTGGGAGTCAGAGGTTAGGTAAGACAGAGAAGGGAACAGTGTGCTAATAATCATTGAAAATGATAATATCAGCCTAGAACTGAACATTGAATATAGGCAAAAGATACACATAACCTCTAAATGTAAGTATTGCAATCCACAATGTGTAAGAGAAGGAAGAGAGAGAGAGAAAGAGAGAAGAGAAAGAGATAAAGAACTTTCCATAGAGGAAGGCTAGGGTAGGGGGAGGTTTGGGGACATTGGTGATGGGAAATGGGCACTGGTGGGGGACGGGTGCTGGAACACTATATGACCGAAACCCAAACATGAACATCCTTGTAATTGTATATCGCACGGTGGTATAATAAAATATTAAAAATAAATAAATAGATAAATAACTAGATGTATGTATGTATGTATGTATGTATGTATGGATGAATGGATGGATGGATGGATGGATGGATAAATGATAGATAGATAGATGGATAGATGGATGGATAGATAGATAGATAAATTCTGCCACCACCCTTAGCACCAAGAGCTGTGGGGCTTCTGCCAGCTGGTAGCTGTGCTGCCACCATTGTCAGGTGTCCCACTCTGAGGTGGTGCTCCATGGCAGGCAACTGACCGGTTCCTTTTAATGCGCTCTTCCTGATCCAGAATATCCATAGGGAACCCACGTTCACCCTCACCGACATTTTGTGGCCCCATCGACTGTTCAGAGTGCTGAAAGCTGCTATAAAAGGTGCTGCTTCATTTCGTCTTGGTCCCATTCTAGCTTTTTTTTGTTTTGTTTTGTTTTTTGGGACGTAAGCGGTGGTGCTCAGGGATTATTCCTGACTCTGCACTCAGGAATGATTCCCAGCAGTGCTCAGAGGACCATATTAGATGCCAGGGATCAAACCTGGGTCAACACAGCAGTGAAGAAGGTAAACTCCCTATATGTAGTATTGTTGCTCCAGCCCCAGAACATTCTCGCTTTTTCCAGAGTGCTCAGTGTGTCCCTACATTCTGCCAATACAGAAGCTAATACAACGGATCCTCATTTCTTCCAGATTTGTACCTAATCTAGTTTTCCACTACATATGTCTAAAATGTGGCTCCACCTATCACAGTATCCTGGATCACCTTTTACTTGAGGAAAAATCATAAGTTTAAGTGTCACCATAAGCTTATTGGTAAACTTAGGTCATTCATGAATGTATATGTCTCTGATGTCTCTGAAGGGTGTGAGTGAAGAAACAATCCCTTAACTTTACAGAGCTTGGAGTCTCTAATGCAAGAGATGAGTCAGCAGGCAGACATGTACAATATGATGCTGCAATGGGGAATGTATAAGGGACCATGAGAACAGAGGAGAAAACAACTACCAGAGCTCTAGGCTAAGGGCAGCCTCCTCATGTTCCTGCTGAAGCAGCCAATTTAACACACCAAGACTCCTTTTTAATTTTTATATAAAATGAAATAGAGGTGTTGCAGGACACCTAAAAGCCTAGGCCTCTGCATCTGCCTTGGATTGCCTCCTGCAGTTCACTTCATAGATAGGGCAGTAGTCTGAATGTGGCAGTCTTATCTGACCATGTATTCTGTACTGGCTGGTATAAATATTCTCTCATGCTACCACAATCATCGTGGGATTAGCTAGATCTTACCAGCATATTTGCCTGGCCACGTTGGATCTCTAAGTAATTAGACCAGAGAGAAATGTGCTTTGCCTTCAAGCAAGCAAGCATGGCTCCCCTGATAACTCAAAGGCAACTAAAATACAAAACTACCGTGAAGTAGACGAGACTCTTGTGAAGGCTTGGAGAAATATTTAACTGGCATTAGTATTAGTCTTTGGTACAGAGACATGCCATCTCAGAAACCCCCTTCTCTACCCTATAAAGGCAATTCCAGGCAGATCTTGGCTCAAAATATTAGGTGAGGTGCTGGGAGAAATTACCTGAGGGCATTTGATCCTTCCTGCCAGGGGAAGTTACATTTAGCTTATAGCTTCTCCCAGCTCTGCTAGGAGGCTTTGAATTAGCTCTGGGTCCTTGTAAACAACCAGATGGTCTCCTGAAGCTGCTACATTTCTATAAAGCTATTTTCCTGTTTTCATCTCTAGATAGCCCAGCCAGAATGGGCTGGGCTGGGGAGTTTGGGGGGATTCCTAGCTATAAAATAAACTGTAAGAAGAAAAGAATCTCTCTTTTTTCCCCTTTTTTGCCATTTAGGCTTCCCTTGGTGTTTTGCTTCTCTGTCCTCTCCATTCTCTGTTGGGTCTCAACACGTGGTGGCAGCTATCTTGGCCTACACCTGGCTGGGGCCTAGCTGGGAACCCAGAGTCCGGAGTTTTTCCCCTGCTCTTGGATTGTATATTGGAACCTGTGATAGTAAAGCCCTTTCAAAACTGCATCGGATTCCTGAGTCTTTATCCATTTCCCGCCAGCTTCGGAGGTAGAAGGGAACTCGCTTCCTGGCACTGTTGGGGACCCGCGGGGTGCTCCCCCAACATCTGGCGTCCCTGGGTGGGCACCCCTGCATCTGGAGGTCCCACCGAGATGTTAAAGAAATTTTCCTGAAGCTGAGAGCAGCATCTAAACCGTAATTTAAAATGGGTTACTTCCCAGAGGTTTTTTTTTCTTTGTTCTGGCTTCACCTGTTTATTCAGGTGCTAGTAAAAGTGGTGACTTTTGTACCTCCTGCTTTTCTTTCAGAGTCATGAAATTAAATCTAGCAAACAGATTTTAGAACGATGTCATCAGCGAGCGGAGGTGGTGTAGTTGCCGACCATCTATCTTCACTCCCATTCCTTCCCATTCTAATTGTCTCATGATGTTCTCGAGGGTGGCACTGAAGAGTTTTGGTGAGATGGTATCACCCTGTCGAACCCCCTCTTTTTCGTTCTAATAACACCAAACATTAGCCAAGCGGCACAAATGCTGGCTGACTTTGACCAAGAATGTGGAAAGGTAGGTCTACAGCTGAATCTGAAGAAAACTATGTTCATGAGAAATGAACTAGTTCCAGAGGCCCCATTCACTCTCGATGGAACAAACATCTCTGAATGCAGCAGTTATGTGTACCTAGGTCGAGAAGTCAACATGATGAACGACCTAAAACCTGAGCTGCGCAGGAGGAAGAGAGCGGCATGGAATGCCTTCAAAGGCATCGAAGAAATAGCTAAAAGGACAAAGAACCTCCGGCTCCTGGCACATCTCTTCGACTCCACCGTTCTCCCTGCATTAACATATGCCTCAGAGACCTGGGCCCTACGAAAGCAGGATGAGAATGCTATTCGGGTCTCCCAGAGAGGCATCGAAAGAGCTATGCTTGGAATATCACGCCTCACTCAAGTGAGAGAAGGAATCCGGAGTTCTGACCTCCGTCGCTATTCCAGAATCAGGGATGCTGTCTCGTTTGCCAAGGCATCGAAACTCAGATGGGCTGGACATGTAATGCGATTTGGAGACAACCGCTGGACTAGAGCCGTTACCGACTGGATCCCACGGGATGTCAAAAGATCACGTGGCCGCCCACCTACAAGATGGTCAGACTTCCTTGTTAAGACCCTGAAGGAACGGTTTGAGGCTCTTCATATTCCTGAATCAACCAGATGCCATTGGGCTACATTGGCACGTGATAGGGTCCAATGGAAATGTTACTGGCGCCCGCTCGAGCAAATCGATGAATAACGGGATTCAAGTGATCAAGTGAACAGATTTTAAAGCTTGATGTTAACCTAGAGGAAGAAAAGAAACCTCCAGAGGAGGCTGACTTTCAAACTGAAAATCTGCCCGGAGTTAATACCTCCAAAGGCGGAGATGCTCCTGTGATGGCGACTGAATCTCAATTTGAGGGATTCCCTAAAATTCTTACAAACTCTGATGAAGACGAAGGGGAGGAACAGATTAATTCACAGAGCCTGTCCAAGTCTCGAAAGGCTTGTAGTTCCTCCTGTTCTAAATTCAATAATCAAAGAGCAAAAGCTCTGGGAGCTTCGCAACATTCCTCATGACCATTCTTTATTTTGGTCTTTTCTAATGCTAACTCTTGTGATTTTTGTAATAAAACTGCACCTCTCCCAACTGGAGCTGAGTGCAAGTTCTGGAAAGCAAACTGTTAAAGTAAAGGCTTTCCTGCATCTTTGGTTTAAGAAAATAAAAGGACAGATTTCTTGGTGGCATCTTTATTTAATTCAGCTGGAAAAAAGCTTTAGGCTCAATCTACAGTTGCCTGCCACCTTCATAAGTACCATAGCTATCCATAGAGATAAACCGAACTAAATTGTCCACTTTTTATTTGTTCGTGCTCCATCCCACGTGGCTGGAGGTTTGCAGACAAGTTATTTGATTGGATATTTTTGGCAAATGACCTCTGGCAAATGAAGAGTTTTGGTGAATAATTTATGGTAAATGTTACGGCTAATGACGAAGTGTTAAATGTGCTCAAAACCTTTCAAAATTTGGTTATTGAAGCAACAGAAAACAGGTATCTTTAACATTCACCTTAAATTTGTCTCAAGGAGAGCTGCTGGAAAACACTGATGCAGACATAAAAACCAGTCAATTTACCTAAGTAAAGACTAATTATAAATGGGTAGCAGGTCTAAAAACACCTAATTTCTTTCAATATAAAGTCTCAATTTTAAATTGCAAACTGTTCAAACCTCCGAATTAGTTCACTTTTTGATAATGATAATCTTGCTTTGCAGCCTGTTGAACATGGTCCATCTTAAATAACAATAATTTTGCTTTTCAGCCTGTTGATCTTGGTTCATCTTTAATAAAAATAACCTTGCATTGCAACCTGTTGATACTTAAGCTGAAGATAACCCCTTTCTTTCTTAAAAAAAAACTGCCTTGGAGTGAGTTTAAAGGTAAAAGCACCTAAATAACCCTCCAAAAGAAGCTACCATAAAAAAGTATATATATTTTCTAAGTGTTTAATGTGTAAGTGTCTTAATGTTTCCTTGCTGCTTTGAAGTGTTTAAAGGTGAAAGTACCTGAATAACCCTCAAGGATGTGTAAAAATGACTAATAAAAAAGTATTCTAAGGCTTTGAAGAAAAACAAGACTGCCGTGTATGATGTTCAGTATCAATATTTTAGAAATAAGTTTTCTAATGTTTTGTTTACAAGTAAAAAAATTAAAAATCAAAAAAGGAGAAAAAAAGGGTGAACTCCAAGTAAAGTGCTCAATATCAAATAACTAATAAAAATTTTCAATGCTTTTGTTCAGAGATTTAAAGGAAAAGAACTTGGCTGCTTCAGATTCCTTCTATGATGCACGAGGTTTTGGACTCTGATTACAGTGCTCATTACAAAAAAAGTTTGCTAAATCAATGAAAAATTGTTTTTCTAATGATTCTGTTCACAGGATAAGATATTGGAATGCAGTAAACTTGCGTTACAGTGCTCATACTCCAAGATTCCTAAAGCAGTGCTCACTAAAAAAATTTAATAATTTGCAAAAAAAGTTTTTTCTAATGTTTCCTTTCACAAGGTGTTGAAGTTTCTTCATGTTCTTCTCTCCATCCCAGACTTGAATTTCTGCCAAAAAATCTCAATTTTTTGAGATTTAAAATCTCAAAATTCTAAGCCTTAAAATCTCAATTCGTGATTAATCTCAAAAAGAGTTTTTGTCTCGCCTAAAATTAAGCTACAGGTACAGTTACCGGTGCCAGTGTTCCCTTGCTGAGGAAGCCTTGCAAGATGCCTGTACCACTGATCCAGACACCTGTTCCAGTGCTCGAAACTCTTGTTCCAGTGTTCCTAAGACCGGATCCAGTGTTCCTGACAATTCAACGAGTTCCTGATCACTGCTTTCCAGAGACTCATACTCATATGATCACCACTATTGCTGTTCCAGAAGTAGCCCCACAGACTTTGTTCCAGACACCTGACTTTACATAAAATATGGCAAATTGACTCTCACAAATTATGGACAGTGCAAACTATAGTCCGTTATAATCAGACAGCTAGAAACACTTTGTCATGAACTTTGCTTTGGGTCCAAACACAAGTTAGGATCCTAAAGTAACATGTATTATCATTTTGTAATTGGAATTGTTTTTTTTCTTGTCTTAATTTTCTATATGTTACTAAATATTTTGTACTTTTTCAATTTTTTATAGTAAATCAGGGGAGTTGTTGCAGGACACCTAAAAGCCTAGGCCTCTGCATCTGCCTTGGATTGCCTCCTGCAGGTCACTTCATAGATAGGGCAGTAGTCTGAATGTGGCAGTCTTATCTGACCATGTATTCTGTACTGGCTGGTATAAATATTCTCTCATGCTACCACAATCATCATGGGACTAGCTAGATCTTACCAGCATATTTGCCTGGCCACGTTGGATCTCTAAGTAATTAGACCAGAGAGAAATGTTGTTTGCCTCCAAGCAAGCAAGCATGGCTCCCCTGATAACTCAAAAGGCAACTAAAATACAAAACTACCGTGAAGTAGAGCGAGACTCTTGTGAAGGCTTGGAGAAATATTTAACTGGCATTAGTATTAGTCTTTGGTACAGAGACATGCCATCTCAGAAACCCCCTTCTCTATCCTATAAAGGCAATTCCAGGCAGATCTTGGCTCAAGATATTAGGTGAGGTGCTGGGAGAAATTACCTGAGGGCATTTGATCCTTCCTGCCAGGGGAAGTTACATTTAGCTTATAGCTTCCCTCCAGCTCTGCTAGGAGGCTTTGAATTAGCTCTGGGTCCTTGTAAACAACCAGATGGTCTCCTGAAGTTGCTACATTTCTATAAAGCTATTTTCCTGTTTTCATCTCTAGATAGCCCAGCCCAGAATGGGCTGGGCTGGGAGTTTGGGGGGATTCCTAGCTATAAAATAAGCTGTAAGAAGAAAAGAATCTCTTTTTCCCCCCTTTTTGCCATTTAGGCTTCCCTTGGTGTTTTGCTTTTCTGTCCTCTCCATTCTCTGTTGGGTCTCAACATGTGGTGGCAGCCATCTTGGCCTACACCTGGCTGGGGGCCTAGCTGGGAACCCAGAGTCCGGAGTTTTTCCCCTGCTCTTGGATTGTATATTGGAACCTGTGATAGTAAAGACCTTTTTAAAACTGCTTCGGATTCCTGAGTCTTCATCCATTCCCTGCCGGCTTTGGAGGTAGAAGGGAACTCGCTTCCTGGCACTGTCGGGGACTCATTTTTGTTTCCATATTACCAGTTATTTCCAGTTTAAATCAAAGTAGCATAAAATGGGTCCACTTAGAATATACATTAGGTGAGGGGGGCTAGAGTTATAGTACAGAAGGTACAGCACTTGCCTTGCATAAAACTGACCCAGATTCAACGTCCAACACCCCACATGGTTCCCTAAGCCAATTAGGGAGTGATCCCTGAGCTCAGAGCCAGGAATAAGTCCTATGTACCACAGAATGTAGCCCAAAAAGCAAAACCAAGACAATAATTTGCATTAGTTATAAATATTAACACTATTACAAAATGCTTTGTGGGGTAGTTTTTAAAGCATTCATGCTTCTGAGAAAAGCCTGATTTCCTTCTGAGTTTATTTTTTTCCCCACCTCAAGTGAGTTTGGTTTTCTTTTCCTCTGCATTCTCCCAGTGTATATAAGCCTACCCACATGGCAGAGCCTGGCAAGCTACCCGTGCCATATTTGATATGCCAAATACCAGTAACAATTATAGACCTCATTCCCATAACCTGTTGAAATGGTTTGAGGCTCTTTATATTCCTGGAGCAAGCAGCTGCCCTTGGGCTACACTCAGCATGAGATAGGACATATGGAGATGTTACTGGTGCCCGCTCTAGCAAATCAATGATGAACAGGAAGACAGTGATATTTATCCTAATGAAAAATAAATGGTATGAAGTTTATTTGTGGTTTTTCTCTAAATAATATGCATTATCTCATTTGTTCAACATGAAAGTACTACCAGGATTTGAATATTTAGTGTATATGAAATGTTCTGGCAAGCACCAAAATAAGTGTCCATAAAATTTTGAGGGCTGGGGTAGGATTGATGTTTGGGTCATACCCAGCTGTGTTCTAGGCTTACTTTTTGCTCTGAGCTCAGGAATAATTCTTGGAGGTGCTCAGAGAACCATACTTGGTGCCAGTGATCAAACCTATAATAATTGCTTTCAAGGCAAGTGCCTTACCCACAATACTATCTCTTGGGTCCCCATTCTATGGAATATAAAAAATTTAAAAGTCAGTAGAAAAGAGGGACATATACAAAACTTTTCTAAGTCGTCTTGTAATTATAACAAACATTTCATTTAAATAGTTCTCTAATATATATGGAAGACATAAAATCATCTTTTAAAGCTTTTACTGAAGACTTTGATTTTGTTTAGAGTGTTTTTGTTGTTACTGTTTCAGAACTCATGCATTGGGAAAGTAGTTCTGGACCTTTTAAGAGCAAGGCTATTCTGCCAGACTGATGGGGTGATTTGGGGGTTGGAGGTGGGCAGGAAACCATAGGAAGCCTGCTAAATTGTTTGAAATGAGATTAATGTTATGTAAATGTAAGTAATTAATCAGCAAGCACCTCAAAGCCAAATACCTGAAGTGAAGAGTCCTCCTTTGAGAGGGGAAAATTGCTCTCCCTCTGATTAAAAATGGTCTATCAAGCAGCATTCAGATTTGTCATTTGCTTCTAACTTCTCTCAAGCTGCCTAGAGTTGGATGTGATTTTCCCCACTTTCTGGCCCTCTTTTCCTGCTATACAGAAAAGATGAGAAGATGCACGACTTGAACTTAAAACTAGCTGAAACCTATGGTTAAAGAAAGAGTAAAAAAGATTAAAAAAAAATCATGCAATTTTCTGCAATTTGGATGGAGCTGGAGTGTATCAGGCTGAGTGAAATAAGCCAAAGGGAGGACAAGCACCAGATGCTCACACTTATCTGTGGTGATAGGAAAGGAAAACAAGTGTATGGACAGAACCAATTGACAGCGTACTTTGGGTACTGCAGTACAAACTAAGAACACAAGATTGGGGTGGACTAGAGGTGTCTCATGGCATGAGTAGGCAAGGTCATGAATACCTTGGTCATGAATACCTCAGTGGTGGTTAAGTAACTATACACATGAATGCAAACAGTACTGAAAATACCTAACCTAGGAAAGAAAGGAGGAAAGAAGAAAGGTAAGAAACAAAGAAAGAAAAAGGAAGGAAAGAGAGAGGAAGAAAGAAATAGAGAGAAAAAGAGAGAGAGAAAGACAGAAAGAAAGACAGAAAGACAGAAAGAAAGAAAGAAAGAAAGAAAGAAAGAAAGAAAGAAAGAAAGAAAGAAAGAAAAAGAAAGAAAGAAAGAAAGAAAGAAAGAAAGAAAGAAAGAAAGAAAAGAAAGAAGAAGAAAGAAAGAAAGAAAGAAAGAAAGAAAGAGAGAGAGAAAGAGAGAAAGAAAGAGAGAGAGGAAGGAAGGAAGGATGGAAGGAAGGAAGGAAGGAAGGAAGGAAGGAAGGAAGGAAAGAAGGGACAGAAAGAAAGAAAGAAAGAAAGAAAGAAAGAAAGAAAGAGAAAGAAAGAAAGAAAGGAAGGAAGGAAGGAAGGAAGGAAGGAAGGGAAGGAAGGAAGGAAGGAAGGAAGGAAGGAAGGAAGGAAGGAAGGAAGGAAGAAAGGAAGGAAGGAAGGAAAGAAAGAAAGAAAAGAAAGAAAGAAAGAAAGAAAGAAAGAAAGAAAGAAAGAAAGAAAGAAAGAAAGAAGAGAAAGAAAGAAAGAAAGAAAGAAAGAAAGAAAGAAGAAAGAAAGAAAGGGAAGGTGAAAGAACTTAGGAGTTGGTGAGTTCTCAGGTGTACTCGGAGTTGTTCTCTAACATCAGGCAAACAGTCATGTTGAAATATTTGTGACTTGTCACTTGTCTTCCCGTTGTTTATTTATTTGCTCGAGCAGGCACCAGTAACGTCTCCATTCATTGGGAATGAGGTCCATTATTGTTATTGTTTTTGGCATATTGAATACACCACGGGTAGCTTGCCAGACTCTGCTGTGATTCTGGGTTCATCCCAGGGAGCCCAGTCTTTTTCTATGTCAGACCATCAACCATCCACCATCCAGGGGCCATGAGGCAGAGCCCTGGGTGTAAGCAAGGGCTGTCTCCTGTCTGCCACCTGCTGACGCAGTTGGGCACGGCAGTCACACCTGCAACACTTCAAGGGGCAGGGCTGAAATGTCAAGATTTCAAAATCATAAAAGAAATAATAGTAAATATATATGGAAACTTTGGTATTACCCAGTGTTTATTTCTTTTTCTTCTCTAAACAGACTCTTCCAGGTTATGGCTGAGAGTCACTACCTTATCTTCACTCTAATTGTAAGGGATGAACATGGTCTAGGACTGGAAGTTTAGAGCATCTCAATCTCCCAGCACTAGGACTGAGTAAGAAATAGACAGACCTCACAAACAAATTGAAGAGAAGACATTTGCACCTCAGTGTTTCTTGTAGCACTATCAACAATAGCCCAAATCTGGAAACAAGTGACCACGAATAGATGACTGGATAAAGTAATTATGGTACATATTCATATACACAATGGAATATTACTATGCCATAAGAAAAGATAAAGTCATGAAATTGAAATTTGCTGCTCATGGAGGGACCAGGAGATTACTATGCTGAGTGAAGTTAGTCAGAGGACGAGAGTGACACAGAATGATCTCTCGCATATAAGGAACATAAAGAAACAGAATTGTTGAATAATGAATGCCCCAAACCAGAGGAAACAAAGAATGGGTATTCAGTGGGAAATTTGCCACTTGAGGGGACTGGGGGGTAGAAAGGGGAGGGGGCAATGTCTACAGTGGAAGGAAGCAGTCAACCAGGGGCTGAAAGGTGCTATAGTGTTATGCATGAAACCCTATCAGCAACAGTACTGAGAACCACCATGCAAAAATGTACTTTTTTTTTTTCAAAAAGGTGCTTTTAATAAAAGTAGGGTGGGGGAAAAATGGATGAGGATTTTGGTGGAGGGAAGTGGGCTCTGGTGAAAGGATAGGCACTGGGGGCTGGAGCGATAGCCCAGCAGGTAGGGCATTTGCCTTGCAAGTGGCCGACCTGGGTTTGATCCCCAGCATCCCATGTGGTCCCGGAGCACCACCAGGAATAATTCCTGAGTGTAGAGACAGGAGTAACCCCTGAGTGTTTGCCCCCCAAATAGCAAAAAAAAAAAAAAAAAAAAAAAAAAAAGTATGGGCACTGAAACATTGTATGCTTGACACCTAATCACATTTTTTTTTTATTTTTACCGTAACTAATAAAAACAAAACAAAAAAAGAAATGGGTAAACCAAATCCCTAATCTGAATCTTACCAAGTTGGCTTTACTTCAAAGCTAAGTCTTTATTGGGTAGGTCTGGTGTACCCCAGCTGTCATCTTTCCCAACAGTGGGGAAAACGCCTTAAGAAAAACAAGCTAATGATAGATAAGCAGATTCAAAAGAGAAAACAATGACATACTTGTGAAGTGGAGGCAGATTTTTTTTCTCTCTTCCACCTCCATAGTGGTAGAGGATGAAAACTCTTCCTTCAACTCTCTTCAGATTCTGAGCTGTGTCTGAAACTTAAATTGATAAAGACAGATCATCAGGAAGAAAGGCCAACAATATAAGTTTTACATGGTTCAGGACTTTTCTTAAGGCAACAAAGACCTGAATATTTTGTTTTAGGTTTGATGAAGTGAAATTGAAGAATGAAAAGCGAAGGGTCACAGAACATGAGGTTAAGAGAGGGCACTGGGGAAAGTGGCAAGCAAGGTCTATTAGCTTGGCTTCTCTTACATGTCCTGTGTCTTTGGAAAGTAAGGACGCCCCTCCTTGGAATACGGAGAGCACTTATTCTGGGACTTTTTAAGACCTTCCAAGTAGGAGGTGAGAAGAAGGGAGGTTAGCCTGATCTTCCTGCTTCTACTTATTGTTTTTCAAATTTTATTTTAAAAATAAAATTACTTCAAATAAAATATTTAATATGTCAAGGTCACTGGGTAACAAGTTCTGAATTCTATCAATGCAGTACACAATTACACACACACACACACACACACACACACACCAGTGAATTCTAATGAACCTGGAAGATTTCATGTAAAATGAAGTAAGTCAGAAGGACAAGGATAAGTAAAGGAAATAATGAAAAATTAGGGAAGAAGAGAAATGGAGGAGAGAAGCAAAACTAGGTAGTCTGGAAGTAATATAGGTGTAAGGAACAGGATGCTTGGATCCTTCTGGGATATAGAGGTGGGGTAGCTATTTATAAACCACCAAATTCAGCACTCCTATCATCACTGTCTTCCCGTTCATCATCGATTTGCTCGAGCGGGCCCCAGTAACCTCTCCATATGTCCTGTCTCATGCTAGTAGAGCCCAAGGCATCTGCTTGCTCCAGGAACATAAAGAGCCTCAATCCATTCTGGAATGAGGTCTATAATTGCTGGTATTTGGCATATATATCAGATACAACACGGGTAGCTTGCCAGGCTCTGCCGTGCAGGTAGCATACTCTTGTAGGCATCTCTAAGTTCAGCATTTATTGATGAACTGCGGGGCGCGCATGCGGCCGCGAGCTGGACGCTGATAGGTTGGTCTGCTGGGTGGAGGTCTGAAGAGAGAAAAGTCCGGATGTGGAAAATGGAGGCCCTCATGGAGTGGGGGGTTGTCTGGCTTGTTGTGAGGCTCTGCTGGGGTGGTGGGCCAGGGCTAGAACCCACCGTCCCCCCCGGATGCCTCGTGAGCGGCTGGTCACAGGGAGAGCCAGTAGCAGCTCTGCCCCATGTCTGTGAGTCTCTAGGAGGATTCAGCACTGCTATCATCATCCTATAACCATAGGCCTTAAATAACTATAACTAACCATTATGTCTATGTCAGTAAGACAGGTTGCGGGTAGTGGAAACCTGGAGTCATTTATAGAGGGATGCTGACACTAGTGGTGGCGTTAGAACACCCACTGACTTGTCAATAGAGCTTAAAATGCTGTTGTCAACAATTTGTAAATGCCCTAAGTTTAAGAAAACTCAGTATAAGAGGATAGTAGTATTTTCAAAATCTAAGTTAACTTGGATAGATTGTTAAAAATATATACAACTTGATTTTATTTTTTTTTTTTGATTTTTTATTATACCACAGTGAAACATACAATTACAAAGGTGTTCATAATTGGTTCTTGGTAATACAGTATACCAGCACCCATCCCTCCACCAGTGCCCCATTTCCACCACCAATGTACCCCACCCCCTCCTGCCCACCCGATGCTGCCTTAATAGCAGGTACCCCAGTTTCCTCTTTCTCTCTCTGTCTCTCTCTCTGTCTCTGCATCTCTCTCTCTTATTTTACACATTGTGGCTAGCCCTGCAGGTATTTAGAGTTTATCACTTAAGTCTCTTTGTGTATATTCAATGGTGAGTTTTAATCTGCCATTACCATTTCCCACATTTAGTAAAACACTGGTATCTATTTATGTCGTATTAATGAATGCAGTCATTCTATATCTGTCCTTTTTCTTCTGAATAATTTCACTCAGCATGATAGTCTCCATGTCCATCCATTTGCAGGTAAATTTCATAATTTCATCTTTTCTGACAGCCGCATAGTATTCCATAGTGTAGATGTACCACAGTTTCTTTAGCCAGTCCTCTGTTCTAGGGCATTTAGGTTGTTTCCAGATTCTAGCTATAGTGAATAGTGCAGAGATGAATAAAGAAGTACAGATAGTGTTTCTGCTATGTGTTTTTCGGTCTCTCGGGTAGATTCCCAGGAGTGCTATTGCTGGATCAAATGGGAGCTCAATATCTAGTTTTCAGAGGAATGCCCATATTGTTTTCCAAAAGGGCTGGACCAGTCGGCACTCCCACCAACAGAGGATCAGAGTCCCTTTTTCCCCACATCCACGCCAGCACTGGTTGTTCTTGCTGTTTTGGATGTGTGCCAGTCTCTGTGGTGTGAGATGGTACCTCATTGTTGTTTTGATTTGCATCTCCCTGATGATTAAAGATGAAGAACACTTTTTCATATGCCTTTTGGCCATTCGAATTTCTTCTTTTTGGAAGCTTTTTGTTCATTTCTTCTCCCCATTTTTTGATGGGGTTGGCTGTTTTTTTCTTGTGGAGTGCTACCAGTGCCTGATATATCCTGGATATTGACCCCTTGTCAGATGGGTATTGGGTAAATATCCTTTCCCACTCTGTGGATTGTCTTTGTATCTTGGTCACCGTTTCTTTTGAGGTGCAGAAGCTTTTTATTTTTATATAATCCCATTTGTTTATCTTTGCTTCCATTTGCTTGGTCAGTGGTGTGTCATCTTTAAAGATACTTTTCAGTTTCGATGTCGTAGAGCCGTTTCTCCTATGTTTTCTTCGATGTACCTTATAGATTCATGTCTGATGTTGAGATCTAGAATCCATTGTCTGATGGATTCTAGAATCCATGTCTGATGTTGAGATCTAGAATCAACACAACTTGATTTTAATCAGATGAGATTTTGGCCTGGAGTCACCCCCAACAGTATTGTAAGTTACTCCTAGTCCTGCTTGGCGACTATGTGGTGCTGGGGATCGAACCTTAGACCCCCCACCATATGCTAAGCTCACTTTAGCTCATTGAGCTTTCTCCCCAAGTCCTCTCTTTATTTCTTTTCTTTTATGTTTACAGAACCAGTGATCAAACGCGGGGCCTCACACATGAAGAGCAGGGAACTCTCCCACAGAGCAGCATCCTTGACTGCTCAAATAAGGCTCTTATATTTTTAAATACTGTTACTATTCAAATCCAGAAGACACATAATCCATGAAAGAAGTTATTACTTGTTTAAATGTTTCTTTTGATAAATGGAAAGTGATTTGACTGTACATTAAGTTTGCTATAAAAGCAGAATAAAAAACCAGAGAATTTTCACAAAATAAAAACACATAAAAAGAAAGTAACTAAGAAGGTTTAATAAATTAGAAAAAGAAAATGTAAAGTTATAAGAAAATGTAAATACAAAATATAATGAAATCAGAAGCTAACAGTGTAAATATGGGTGAAGTAGAATAGAAGCATTCATAACAATTTTTTTAAATGACCAAGAGAGTACACAAATGTGATCAAGCTTAATCAAAAAGAAAAGAGAAAACGATTTTAAAATCAAAATTAAAGTAGATTCAAAAATTATGAAAGAAGATTATGCACAAGTTTAACTTATTTGAATATCTCAATAAAACTGATGAATAGCGGGTACAAAATAATTACCCCAATTTGAATCAAGAAGAAGTGAAAACCCAAATGTACCAAATAGTTCTGACAGAGCAGGCATTCAACAAATTGAATGAATTTGTTCATTAGAGAAAAGAATTAGAGCAAGTGCCAAAGTATAAAGTTTAGCAACTTTTCATCAGCGTCATTTCAACTTCAAGGGTATACCATCAGTTACACTACAGGAAGTCTTTCAGAGTTCAAAAATGATAGCTATATGTGCAGTCTCTGCTAAACAAACATCTAAGATGAAACTTATAGCCTATATTGGCAAAAACTAAAAACAGGTAGAGCTAGAGAGAGATGGTACATTGGCTAGGCATTTGTCTTGCACAGTCAGCCCTGGTTTGGCCCCTTAGCCCCACATATGATCACCTGTGTGCCGTATGGAGTGACTCCTAGTGCAGAGCCAGGAATAAGCCCTGAACACAGCTGGAAATGTTCTCTTCCCCAAAAGAAAATAAAACAATAAACAATCATTAATTATATGTGTATTACGTAAACCATATAAAAATTTAGCTGATGAAAATGGATGGTTGGTTTTCCACAAAATTGTAAGTCATGTTAGATTGTCTTTAAACATAGACTGTAAGGCATAAACAACATTTGTTCTAGTGTTTCAAGAAGGTATCTCAAGCAGATGGGCAGTATTTTCTACAAAAGTCAATAGGGGCCAGAGCAGGTAGGGCACTTGCCTTGTACTTGGCTTTCCCGAGTTTGATCCCCAGAGCCCATATGGTGCCCCAGTATGGGCAGGAGCAATCTCTGAGCACAGGAGTAAGCCCAGAGAACCTCCCCAAAAAGCCAAGAGAAAAGTGTCTGGGCTCAGCAGGGGATTGGTGAAGTTCCCAACTACGTCCAAGACCAACAACCATTCCCCTTAATTGCTATATAAAGGAACAAGACCACAGGCTTTTGAAAGTTTCCTTTTAATCTGTCTTCTCTCATTCCTCATTCGAGGGAACCCCTATCTCTCCCAGCAGTTTCTCCAGCAGACTCCTACCCCCCCTCTCTACTAGCAGGTTCTCCAACATATTCTTCTCTCTCCCCCTCTCTCCCCAGCAGGCTCACTCTATCTCTCTCTGCAGGTTCTCCAATACGCCCGTTTCTCTCCCAGCCAGCAAGCTCTCTCTCCCAACAAGCTCTCTTGAAGGCAAGTCCAGCACCCCCTTCTTTTATAGATGGCCCGGCCAGGCTTAGAATCCTGGCCTTATAACTGTTTAACAGTTTTCTTTACTGTCACCTTACAGGAGATTATTCAACAAAAAAGAAATTCGAAAGAGAGGGATGAGAGGCCTCTGTGACTATCAGACAGGAGAGAAAATGCCAGGAATAGTAAATGGGGGGCTGGGGAGAACTAGGGAGATAAAAAGGGACAAGGAGAATGAGAAAGAGAGAGGAGAGAGGAAAAAAGAAAGAGAAATGCTTAAATGGTTTTTTCAAATAAATATTCAAAGTAGAATTTATAAGAGCAACTTTCCAAATGGCAGGCTGTAATTTGTGATAATATAGCTTCTCTCTCACACAGCCATCTATATACAATGTGCTCCAGGCAAAAGAGAGGCAATAATTTATTTACCAGGGCAGGTATTTTTCCTAAAAAATGTTAGAAGTAAGATATTAGCAGAGTAATTATTAAAGTTAAGATGATTCAAATCTGAAAAACAATCTTAGAAATAAACAGAATTATGTATATCTTACATAAAACAAAAGCACTAAAAGTCTCAGAACTAGAGTCATAGCATAGGAATAAATGAAAAGAATTAAATTCTATAAAAGCTGATCAGAACCAATTATGATGAATCATAATTACTTTTACCTAAATTGATTGGTAACTATACTGTTTCTCAATGGAAATTCCAAGAGGAAATTTTAGGAATTAAACACTGACTCCTATATTTTTCTAAAGAAACACAAGAGTAAGAATCGCTAATAATATTTTGTAAAAATTAATAAAACGATCTGTCATACAAGATAAAATAATTTCATTTTGAATATTCAAAAATATTTTAACTTATCTGTGTGCTATAGGAAAGTTCCAATATTGTTTGAACATGTATAGCATAAGAATACATTTTAAGTTTTATAACTATACATTTTCTTTAAGTGACATCTTGTTTTATTACTAGAAGACCAAAATGTTGATTAAATATTCACAGTTTTATGACAGTTGCATAGCCATTTCTATATGGCTTTGTAGTCTGGTGTTTTAAAAAAGATTTAG
Organism: Cryptotis parvus; assembly: GCA_021461705.1. Lineage (NCBI taxonomy): Eukaryota > Metazoa > Chordata > Mammalia > Eulipotyphla > Soricidae > Cryptotis > Cryptotis parvus. The sequence continues at coordinate 3,382 of JAJIBD010003220.1, read as the reverse complement.
AAAAAAATCTACATACATATATTATATATTATACATATAATATATAATATATAATATGTAATACATAATATATAATATATGATATATGATATATAATATCTATATTATTGTATTATATATTATATTTAATACATATATATTATACATACACATATCAAATCGATTCAGAGGATGTTCTATTGTGTATGCATTGTATGCACACATCATATATTGGATTTATATTTATAAATAATATATATCATATATGTTGCTATAGAGATGTATCATGTGTGCATGGTACATATTGTGCATACACATGTATCACAATCATAATATATGAATTCTTTTTTCAGAAGCAAGTAGAAAACAGAAACCATAACCATCAGTTTGTTCACTTTCTTTTCTGCTGACAAAATGACCTTATTACCCCTAGCAATTTAAAGAAATATCTGCAAATCTTTCCTGGCTGGTAAGCACTAGAAAAAGGAGAAAGATTTATAAGATAAATGTAAACAATCAGATTATCTTTCCTGCTGACCTTGAGGTTCATTTTTGCCTGCTGGTAAGGCTTGCACTTCCCACTCAACTGTGTTAAAGAGTCCATTTAGAAAATTTCAAAAACTTTATTTCTGCCTGAGGTTGCTGTCCTACTGACTGCCCCTTTGGAGACAATACAACAAATCTCTGCTTCTTCTTTAAGTATGGGGAATGATTTACCCAAGCAAAGCAATAAAGTGTGTTCAGAAGTAACTAAACTCAGCATGCCCTGTAGTTACTGCTTGGCTCTGTGATTTCAAACCTATAATTAGATATGTTTGTTAGCTTTTTTGCCAGGGTTTAATGACCTCCATTCTGTTTATGACAAATGCTGAGAGTCACCCCATGGGGGAATTGCAGGGGGAAGATGAACTGATGAGAGCTTGTTTTATTTATTTAGTTTTGAGATGCAATTTCCTCATTTTTAGACTGTTCAACATTTCAGCATGTCAGAACAATGTAGGTGCTTTGTCTGTGAATGGGTGTGTTGAGTGTATGGTCAGATTGGAAAGTTGTCAAAACTGAAGCATTAAATGAAGAAAGGTTGAGTTGGGAGTCATAGCTAGACTTTTGCCCTCTGGGTGATGTTCACCATCACTGTGCTGCCATTCTCAAGAGGTGGTTAATGATAAGTTGGGCAAAGTTATATTTAGCCATGGGTATTCAGTTGGCAAACATTTTTCAAATGCCTAAAGCATGTGAAATGTTGTGCCAGGGACTATGGAGAACATAATAGTTAAAAATCTAATTGGTAAGATAACATTGACAAATATAATAGAATACAATAACATGGATAATGATGACCAGTTCTCAAGAAGATTGAACTGACTTCTCCAGGCAGACTTGAGTCCTGTTGAAGCTCTATTATGATACTGAGGACATTGTAATGATAATTTATATGCACATTTACTTCAGTCACTAGATGGTAAACTCCTTAGGGACAGATATTGTTCATTCCAAAAACTGGAAGCAGATGTAGAAGATCACAGCATGGAACTAAAGCATTTCATACTGGAGCAACAGTTTTAATGGTTGTTTGAAGAGAAGGTTAGAGAGCAAAGATCCCAAATGCATCAGTGATGCATAGGAGAGGCTTTATACCCACTCCAGTGAAAGGAAATCAACTAAAGGATTGGTTCAAGTAAGTTTTACTTTCCACTGCCTGAGGTTATTAGGAGGTGTTATAAAGGGTTCTTTTGGTTTTCCTAAAAAAGAGAAATTTCTCAATTGGCCCCTAAACTCCAATGGGATATGAATGCTTTTCTATCATGTCTTCAGAACGTTCAGACATTAATATCTAGAAGATAGTTATTACCCTCAAATAATATGTTCTTTGGGATATTCTCCCCACCCTACACATGGATAGAAGGAGAACAAGGCTTGAGCCCTGGGGATCTGACTGAAGAAACACATCTAGGGAGATGTTAAGCACAAAGAACAAGATCAAGCAAAATATTTTTTAAAATATTTTAGTATACCACTATATTTTATTATACCATTACCAAATATGTTCATAAGATGTTCATATTTGGGTTGAGTATACAGTGTTCCAGCCCCCATCCCTCCACCAGTGCCCATTTCCCAACACCAAGGTCCCCGATTTCCTCCCCTCCCGTAGCCTGCCTCTATGGCATGTTCTTTATCACTTTCTCTTTCTCTCTTCCTTCTCTTACACTTTGTGGATTACAATATATACATTAAGAGGTTGTCATGTGCATCTTTTTGCCTATATTTAATGCTTAGTTCTAGGTTGGTATTGGTACTTTCAACAATTATTAGCACACTGTTCCATTCTCTGTCCTACCTAGCCTCTGACTCCCCACATGTTTGTGATAATTTCCACCTTTTGACAAGAACTCCTGATCCATGTTTCACCTGACCTTGGATATTGGTATCATAATATGTACATATATATTTGTGTCATGCAAATAAATGCAGTCATTCTATATCTGTCTTTTTCTTTCTGGCTAATTTCACTAAACATGATCCTCTTCATGTCCATCCATTTATAGGCAAATCTCATAACTTCACTTTTCCTAACAGCTGCATAGTATTCCATTGTATAGATGTGCCAAAGTTTCTTTATCCAGTCATCAGTTCTCGCGCACACTGGTTGTTTCCAGATTCTGGCTATTGTGAATAGTGCTGCTATGAAAATAAAAGTGCAGATGGTGTTTCCCTCTGTGTGTTTTTGGCTTCCCAGGGTATATCCCCAGGAGTGGTATGGCTGGGTCAAGTGGGAACTCAATTTCTAGTCTTTGGAGGAATTTCCACATTGTTTTCCAGAAAGGCTGTACCAGCCGGCATTCCCACCAACAATGTATGAGAGTCCCCTTTTCCCTGCATCCACGCCAGCACTTGTTGTTCTTGCTCTTTTGGGTAGTGCCAGTCTCTGTGGTGTAAAATGATATCTCATTGTTGTTTTGATTTGCATCTCTCTGATGATTAATAATGATGAGCATTTTTTTCACATGTCTTTTGGCCATTCGAATTTCTTCCTTGTTGAAGTTTCTGTACATTTCTTCTCCCCCATTTTTTGATGGGGTTTGGTTTGTTTTCTTCTTGAAAAGTTCTGCCAGTGCCTGATATATCCTGGATATTAACCCTTTATAAGATGGGTCTTGAGTGAATATTCTTTCCCATTCTGTGCACTGTCTTTTTATCTTGGTCACTGTTTCTTTTGAGGTGCAGCCTTTTAGTTTCATGTAGTCCCATTTGTTTATCTTTTCTTCTAGTTGCTTTGTTAGTGGTGTTTCACCTTTGAAGATGCCTTTAGCTTCTATGTCATGATGGGTTTTTCCTATATTTTCTTCAATGTACTTTATAGATTCAGGTCTGATATTGAGATCTTTAATCCATTTTATTT
>JAJIBD010003219.1:0-211426 GCA_021461705.1 Cryptotis parvus | reverse complement strand
TATTTATGTATCTGCTATGGATATACTTTATTATATTGAATTACATTTCCGTTATATGTTTTGTCATATACATTGAATGCTTCCAATTATTTTTACTGCATCTACTGAAATAATCAAATCATTTTATATTTAGTTTTTGTTACTGCAGCATATTTTATAGTTGTTGAACAATCCTGGCATCTCAAAAGTAAATACACTTGATAAACATACATGATTCTATACCACTACATTTGTCAGTTATATGGGCGTAGTTGTCAGGTTTGATCTCAAGATAATGCTGACTTGATAAAATAAATTTGGAAGAATTTCTACAATTCTATTTTTTTTTTTTTTTGCTTTTTAGCTCACACCCAGCAATGCTCAGGGGGGGTTACTCCTATCTCTGCACTCCAGGAATTACTCCTGGCAGTGCTCAAGGGACCATATAAGGCGCCAGGAATCTAACCTTGGTTGGCCGTGTGCAAAAGGCAGACTACCCTTTGTACATTTGCTCTGGCCCCCTTCTATTCTATTTTTGCAGTAATTTGTAAGGGACTGGCATCTGTACCTTATTGAAGTTTTGGTAATATTCACAGTGAAGTCATCTGATCTTGAATTTTTTGTTTTTTATAAGATTCTTAGCTTTGATTTAATTTCATTACTACTAATCAATCTGTTCATATTTTCTATTTAAGATTTAGTCTTGATAAGTTGTTTTTGTAGGAGATTGAAATTCCAAGTTTTTCCACTTTGTTGGTATATAATTATAAAATTTTGAGAAATTTTAAAATAAAAAAATTTTTTCAATACAATTTAAAATAACTGCAATTTTCTGATTTTCTTCCAAATTTTATTTTATTATGAACCATGAGTTTCAAAGTTATTCAGTGTTGGATTTTTGACATACAATATTCCAACACCGATCCCACTCACCAGTGTCAGATTCCCCTCCACCAGTGTTCCCAGGTTCCCTCTCTGACCATTACCCCACTCTGCCCCCCAGCTTGACAACTGCCTTTTAAGTTCTGTTATTAAAGCTGGGGTCTCATGATTTTAGAGTTGTTGAGTCTGTAGTTTGGATATTTAACTCTATCATTCCTTAACACCACCAGTGTAACTTAATCTCCTCCTTAATTCCTGCTCCATTACTTCTCTTCCATCTCTTCTCACATTCCTCTTCAAAATTTTAAGATAAAAAATGCACATTCAACTTGAAGGAGCATTATTATTCATATGCTTTGGGTTGAAGAGACAGTACAGGTATTAAGACACAAGCTTTGAACATGGCCAAACCTGGTTAAAACCCTGGAACCACACAGGATTCCTTGAGCACTGCTAGGGAATGATCACTGAAAACAGTGCCTGAGTAAGCTCTAGACATTACCAGACACAATTCCTGAAAATTATCACTTGTATCACTTGTATCACTTGTCTTCTGGTGTTCATCGATTTGCTCAAGCGGGTGCCAGTAATGCCTCCATTAGTTGGGAATGAGTTCCATTATTGTTACTGTTTTGGGCATATTGAATACACCAAGAGTAGTTTGCCAGGCTCTCCGTGGCTCTGGGTTCATTCCAGGGGCCCAGTCTTTTTTATGTCAGATCATCAACCATCCAGGGCCCAGGGGGTAGAGCCTCGGTGTAGACAAGCCTGTCTCCTCTCTGCCACCTGCCAATGCAGCGGGAACCACAGCCACACCTGCAACACCTCAAGGGGCAGTCCTGAAAATTATAAAAACAATTAAATGCCTAGTATTGGATCCTTACCGAAAGCATAAATCTCACAGTGGCAGTACTTATTATACTAGTAGTAATTGCGCATTCTGAAAATAAAATATTCTCTAGCTATGAATATAGGTACACAAAATATTAATACTTAAATATTTTGTATTTGTCATTTTTGTTTTATAACACAGAGATTCAAGAACACAAGGCTGAGATAGACTTTTTGTTGTTCCTCTATATGTAAGAAAACAGGACAAAAAATTGAAGCTTGGTCTAAAAGCAAGAGACAGTCCCACTTTCTATAAATTGATAGTCCCACTTTCTATAAATGTTGTTGCATTCCATCTATTCCAGAGGAATGAAACTTTGGAGAGTAAGACTTGGACAAGTCATTTTTTTCTTTTCAGTTTGTGCTAGAGATTAAATCCAGACCCTCACACTTGCAAGGCAAGATCTTTACCACTGAATTGCATCTCTGGTCCTGCTTCTGTTTGACTCCTGAGGCTGGAGGTGCAGAGACTAAACAGAGAGATATACGAAGTCCAGGAGAGTATATAGTAGATAATTATATTCACCATACCAGTAGGAAATAACTAAGAACAGACTTGACACTGACAGCATTGTAAACAAATAATATCAGGGTTGGTGGTTGATGAAACAGTTTAGGCAAAATTAGAATGTAGATCTCATATCACAGTGGCTCAGCTCTCTGGATGAGGCCATTTCACTCTGCTTCATCTGCTTGCATTTAACAATAAGAATGACCTACTCTTGGCATATATGTTAAAGAGGCAAGAGTAGAGACTCTCTCTGAAAGCATGGATTCAAACTATAATCCTTAAGCTCAGAAATGAATCCATTAAGAAGTCTGGAGGTCAGACAGATGATAGAGGGGATTATTGGTAGAGTAAAGGGGTTCATAGAGAGATAGGATCACAGGTGGATACACAATGGGCCTGAAACCCTATTGTAAACACTTTGCCAATCAGAGAGTAAATAATTTTTTAAGAAATAAATTTGTTAAGTCAAGTTGAGTCTCAGAGTCAAACAATAATCATCACCAAATCCTTTTCATTTTATTGTCTGGGTTTCATGTACCCAACATACAAAATGTTTTGAAAAATAATTCAAGTTTTTGTGTGACTTTGAGCCCTCTTCTACATCTTAGATTAGATCAAATATGCAGTAGAGACCCTACCACCTTAAAAATAGCACAGGGTAGAACTCAAATTCTTGAATACTAAAGGAAGATGTCTCCAAAGCAATAAAACTTCCCAAATGCCTCATAATCTGAATGCCATTTTGAAACAGAACTTTATCAGTATTTAAAGATAGCTTCAAGACTATATTCATTAGAAAGCATAGAAAAAAGAAAAAGTAGCCTTTCCATGGAGACTCTTGAACCCAATTTATCTTGCTTCACTAAGACAGGAAATGCACTACAGTGTTCAGGATGGAGGAAATGACAATTTAATGATTACGGAACATCTTTTACTTTCCATGGTAATTGAACAATCTCAACTTCAAAGGCAGAACTGGTAGTCTTCTGAAAACGGAATGTCGTTTTCCTTTCCTCTTCACATTTTACTACATCAATGAACTTCAGCATCTCTTTGGCTTTATTTTTTTCCATTTTCATTCAGCAGTGATAAAAAACAGACCTGACTTTAAATGTGCTGTGTAAAGTAATAATTCATACTGGAAATGTTAAAAGTATGGTATACAACTACTTTTGTTTCTGTTACATTTTAATGACTTAAAATATATCCAGCTGAACAAAGTTCAATCCTTCACTATTGCAGGTCATAGAGACTTTCTATTATACTCTCTCATAAAGAAAGACATACAACTGATATCACTAAACCACACTATTCTTCCCAAGTTCTTCTATCTCCAATGTAGTCAGCATTCTCAAATTTTAGATTTAATTTGCACTTTTCTAAAATTTTATATTAACCATTTATGAGTTTTTTGAAAGAACTGTATCTCTAAACCCAGAAAAAGAAACTCAGTTGAGATAACTAAGATTTTTCTGACACTAAACAAAATCTCTTCTTTTGTTCAATGTCAGAGATAAAAATGTTAATACAATGGAACATTAGAGATAATAATTCTCAATTAAAATTCTGGCTATTACTTGCTACAAGGATCTTGATAACTAAAGTTTAGCACCATAGAGATAGTATTGGGATTAAGAAACATACATTACGTGAGGCAAACTCAGTTGAATCCCCAGCCTTTCATTGTTTGCTAAACACTATCTGTGAAGACCTGGAGGGCCCCAAGGACTATTGGATATGACCCTGGAGACCCAATCTCTGAGGTGACCCAGGTAATCCCATGCACCATAGGCCCATGTTGTAGTGCATTCTGTGGCTCTCACAATAAACTGCTGGCCTGGCTAAATTGATTGATAATGGCCACAAGGAGACTGGGCCTCTTGATCACCACTTGGGAATATCCAGGTACGAGAAAGAAGGGAGGAAGGGGAGGGAAAGGAAAAGGAGGGGAGTGGTCTGCAGGGGGAGGGAGAGGTGGGGACCATAGATGGAAGAGAGAGTAGGAAAGTGAAGGGAAGGGAAGGGACATCAAACATATTGATCAAATTATGACTTAATTTGGGGAGGATGGGGCCTTCCAAACAGTTCTCAGAGGACCTCTGAGGCTACTCCTGATGGCATTCAATCAGCCAAACAGGCAGTTCAGTACTAAGGCTTGAGGATGTGGTGTTCTTATGGCCTTTTAGAATTAGAGACCACTAGGGTCACCCCTATGGTTATTAGGACTATGCGCAGAAGTAACAGGGTTCAAACTCAGGTCCCAATCTTGTTCTTCGTGTGCCTCCCTATCTCTGCACTATTTTTGACCTCTACATAATAACTATTAAAAGAAAAAGTGAAGGAGGAGATATTAGTATGTTGTTTGCTTTGTTCTAATTAACCTCAAACTGTAGATGTCTTATAATTGCTGTCATTGTAAATGATGAAATAAATATTTGCCTAAGAATGAAATCAAAGCGCAGTCAATATTATTGAATTGTTGAAGAAAGCAAATAGTCATTACCTGTATTGCAAGTATTCAAATGCAGGTTTCAAATCTTCAACTCCTGTTCCTAGCCCTATATCCTAGTATTGGGTCTCTAAAATCAAAAACTATGAAAAATTTGGGAGGAAAGATAAATGTTTTCCAGGTTCTAGGAAAAAGATGGCAGATTTCCTTCCTTCTCTTTGTCTTTATGTATTATAAACTTGGGGTTCATTTTTTTAGCAAGAAAAGAGAATTACTCATTTTCCTTTATGGAATAATGAGCTATTTGATGTTAAGAATCATTTAAAGTATCATGATTTGGTTAGATGGGCGGGACTCAGTGCTTTTGGCTTAGGAAGTTCTTTTGACTCATTTCCTAGGGCAGTAAGAAAGAGGAAATGGGGAGCTGTTTGCTTAACTAATGTTCTAGGGTTTTTAAAGCCAAGTAAGAAGTGCTCAAATTTTATTTCTATATTATCCAGTACAGCTTTGAGGAGCAAAAAAGTAGAAATTCAAGAAAAATAGCATATTGATTAGTTAGTACTATAACTATATAACACACAAATATTTTACTTCAAATATGTTGCAGTACACTGTTGCCAAGAGTCTCTGCACCTTTCCTCGAGTTACCTCCTGCAAGCCACTTTGTAGAGAAGTTCAAGAAACCAATTTGAATCTGTGACTTTGTGTCAGTATATCTTACCATGTATTCTATGTTAGCTGGTATAAATGTTTTCTCTCATGCTACCACAATCATCATGGGACTAGACAGATCTTACCAGTATATTTACCTGGCCACGTTGAATTTCTAAGTAATTAGACTAGAGAGAAATGCTACTTACCTCCAAGAAAGCAAGCATGACTCTCTAATAAGTCTAAAACCTAATATACAAAACAACTATTAAGTAAAGGCAAGAATATTGTGAAAGCTTGGAGAAATATATACCTGGCTGTAGTATATCATTGGTACAGATACATGCCCTTCCCCCCCATCTACATAAGGCCTGGTGGAAAACCAAGGGCAGGGCATGCAGCCTTGGCTGGGGCAATATTAACATTTCTAGGTGAGTTTCTGGGAGAAGCTACATGAGCGGTATTGATCTTTCCATTGATGTGGGCTGGTTAGGGCTGAAAAGTTATAAGATGTAGCCTGCTTTCAATCCTCAAAATCTCTGAAAATTGTACTATTTGAAAAATAGTATATTAAAAATAAATCATACATTTATATATACATATGTATATTCATATACGTATATATGATGTAGCTATGATTTTGAAGTGGGGAGAGTATCCTGAATTATTAAGGTAGGCCCTAATGCATTCACAAACACTCCTATAATATTAGGTGAGCATTAACATATTCACATTGAGAAAGTAGCAATGTAAAAATGAAGACAAATACTGGAATAATGTAACCACAAACCACAGAATGCCAAGAGTCACAAAAAGCTGTAAGAAGCAAGGATAGATTGATCCCTATAACCTCTTTGGGGAAAATGCCCTATAGATGTTTTTACTTTGAATAGAAGGGGTTGATTTTGAACTTCTGTTTTCCACAATTTTGAGAGTGTAATGTTTTATTATCTTAAACCACCAAGTATAGTAACTGTTTACTTCAACAATATGTCTTTCATCAGTCCTTGATTTTGCTGAATATAGGTTTTAATGCTGAAAATGAATTGTTCAGCTAAATTCAATTTCAAGAAAAGAAGACAACAGATAAAATACCTTAAAGTTACTAGACCTTTAAAATATATATATATATATATTTAACCTTTAAATATATATATATATATATTTATGACAGATAACTACAAGAATATGCTACCTGCACGGCAGAGCCTGGCAAGCTACCCGTGTTGTATTTGATATATATGCCAAATACCAGTAACAATTATAGACCTCATTCGGAATGGATTGAGGCTCTTTATGTTCCTGGAGCAAGCAGATGCCTTGGGCTCTACTAGCATGAGACAGGACATATGGAGATGTTACTGGGGCCCGCTCGAGTAAATCGATGATGAACGGGAAGACAGTGATACAATGATGACAGATAACATGGCTTCAATAGTACTGATGTTTAAGGTTTTATTTATACAGTAACTGCCTATAATCCTCTACCACTGTTCTTACATCACTGCTATCCCCGTCTTCCATTCCCTCTGAAGTTCCCAGTTTTAATTCAAGTCAATAGTTAATGAAACTTGAAAAGTAACTGTTGATCTCTGTTATTTTATTCTAGGTAAGTTCTGCATTGCATTCTGAAGTAATCTACTTCCTCTTTAGAATTACTAACAGGGAAATACAATGCAAGATTTAAAAAAATTGATTATCCTACAATGAGGTGTCATTTAAACCTACTAGATAACCAAAAAATAGTGATGCTATTAAGTATTGACAAGTATATAGAGCAACTGAAGCCCTCGTCAATTGTCTATGGACCAATAGCACGGAAAACAGTTTGAAAGTTGCTTACAAAGTTAAATGTGACAAAGGAATCCCATCCCCTGGGTATTTACGGAGGAGAAATTAAGACATATTGTGAAAGAATGGCACATTCATGTTCACAGAGTTGCTTTAAAGTATCCAAAACTGTTATAAAAGCCTGGACCCCGTAAATGGCAGAGCTTTATAGTGTCACTGATTAATCTTTGAAAGAGGCCAAGACAATGAAACTCACAGATACACCAGTTTTGACACTTGATATACTGGGGCCCCCTTGAAAAAAGAGTGAGCCAAGATTTCACCCTGATAAAGCCACCACAACCATACCCATGTCCTACAGCTGCAACTATACAACTTTATTGCTTTATGATTGATCTTGGAAGAGAGGCCATGTCAAAACTCCCAGGTACACCGGTCTCCAGACTGAAAACGCTGGTGATAGACAGCTTCCCCTCATCTCAACTCCCCATAATTCCAGAAGGGCCAGCTATAACATACACATCCCTTAGCCTCTACCATGTAAATAGCCTGGCTTTGCATATTCACAACTAACCTAAGAAGGACACAAAGCTGATGAAACTCATAAATAAATCAGTCTTCCGGGTCTCCTTTGGGAGGACTGTAAACTGAAATACCAGTTCTACAGATCCCAGAGCATCTGAAACATGCAACTACATACAGGGCTGTGTGATACCTCCAAATTCCATAATACAAAATTGTTCATAATACAGTTGTTTTGGGCATTCAATGTTCCAACACCAGTCCCACCAGCAGTGTGACTTTTCCTCCACCAATGTTTCCAGTTTTGCACCACCTCCCATTCCTTCTCCCTTGGCAGGCATGCAATAATTTATTATATATATAGTATATATTTTATATTACCAACAAAATGTATGTGGAATTATCAAAAAATAGTTCAGTAAAAGGAAATCTGTGGGAATCTATGCTTCCTGAGCCCACGTGCTACTTGAGCCCATGTGGCCAAGCATGCATGGTGCTCAAGCACATGGCTCACTCACATCTCCCCTCTTGATATTTGTACTTTCATTCTTTCCTACCTAATTCTGGGATGCCTGTTCTGGGGCTCTCTCCACCTTTGGAGAAGCCCAAGTTCTCTTGAGTGTGTAGTTACTCTCTCTCTGTCCCACTCCCTCCCCCTCCCTAAAAACCTCCAAACACAATCTGTTTTCTTCACTATAAAAGAAAAAAGAAAGCAAGCAAGCATGTGAAAATGCTTACATCTCACAATGGTGTTATTAAAGTCATTGAGAATTTTCCAAGCTACCCTGTTTCTGGTTGAGTGTCATCATTTATGCTTACTGAGCTGAGTGGGCTTCTATGCTACTCTCTCATCACATTTGATGTGCGTCTACTGGGCTTAATATATGGCACATAATATCTGACATGTCATAAAGTTTAAATTATTTCAAAAACATTTTTCAAAGATTAGTACTTTTCTCCAGATATAATATGCTCCATGCATTTGAAAATAGATATCTCATGTTCTACCAACTCGACTTGATTAATGGATCCCATCCTTCTTCCTAATGAAAGCTCTATTGAACTGCAGGGGAGAATAAATAGAGAAGACAGAGGCATCTCAAGGATCCTGGAACATTTTGCATCTTAGCTGGTTCTAGGGTATGTCCACATCAAGAAGGCTGAATGTGGTGGTTGAACTGGCAAGGGTGGAGTTCAGGGAGGTGGGTAGGCAGAAGCCTAAGGCTCCACTAGCCTTCACCAGCCAGATTCTGCCAGCAGTGCTGTCATTATGCCATTTCCAAGTGTGGAATGCTTTTGAAGACAGCAGAGGGGGCCAAGTTTTCAAGTTCTGAAGAGAAACAGTTTTAATGCAGAACCAGTGCTTGCTTGCCTATCTATAATTGTTTGCCTTCTTTTTCTGAAAGATTTGCAAGGACTCCCATGGTTTCCTCTTTCAAAAAAAAAGTTTGTCTCAAACATAAGTTTGAAGGTTTGCATTTTTGACTAAATGTGTAGTTTGACCAAGTCAGGTATAATTAACCATCTTCATCCTAAAATACGTGAGAGAGTGTTGTATAAATCGTTAGAAGTTTCTATGTTATATTATATTTGAAAGTTTATTTTGTTCCCAAGCTTTCAATATCTTCGATGGTATTGTCATTATTTTCTGAATATGTAGTTTGCCAATGAATCACTATTCTTTACAACTAATGTTCATTTTGAGGGTTGTATCAGTGTTAAATTTCTACGCACGCTTGCTTTATGATGAGAGGAAGTCCTAAAAGTTATAAACCGTCAATATAAACAACTGGAGAAGATGAACATGCATTTTGAAAAGACTTTCACATACATCAGGCAAAGGGAAATTACAATAACCAGAACCCTGAAAGATATATGAATCAATTCTCCAGTAACTAATTAGGATATTGTGAAAGCTTTCCATAAATTTTACATGGAAATTAATACCTGATAATTTGTTGCTCTATTATTTCTCTTCCCCAAGAATACTAAATCGCACTTCAACCCCATGTTCTAGTAAGTGAGTCCTCTAATTCTATATTTATCCCATAGTAGATAAGCTGTGGAACAATTATCATGGCTTGTTGACATTATAGTGGTATGATAGCCTTCTTTGGAATTCTATTCCTCCAAGTTGTAACTCCAAGTTCTGTGTTGTCTTATATATTCAAGAGAAGCACATAATAACAAAAGGATATCCTAGGAGAAATTTCCAAAAGAAAAAGAAGTAGAGCCTGGCCTCACAAATGGCTGTGATTATGGTGCATGAAGTTTTTCTGGCTTTATTGGAGCAGGCTGGGACCATAACTCACCCCCACCCCCATCCTGGGCACCTATGCTCAGCCTGGCTTGGGGTGAACCCATAGCAGCTCTGCTGTTAGTCTGCATCTCTGGATCTTGGCTGACCAGCGTGATTGTAGTGGAAGCAGGTATGCTGGGTGCTGTGGCTAAGCTCACCAGGCTTTCATGAGCTGGAGATGGGGACTCTCCCCCCCACTTCTGTACCCTCTGGAAGGCCCGTGGCCATCTATGAACTACTTCTGACTCTAATGAAATAAAGTTGACTGGCCATAATCCAGAGACATAAATGCGGAGCTGCTACTGGTTCTCTCTGTGGCACATAGCCTCAAAGCTGCCACATGATATCTCAAAACCCAGTATACTGATGTTCCCGGTATCCCATCATATTTGATAGAATGTGATGTATCGAGCATGCAATCACAAGTGTGTGGTCACGATGTCTGTTTTGTGGGAAGAAATCGGTAATTTCTTATAAAGTGGACTAAAATGGCCCAATGGGCCCATTGTGAGATTTAATAATCTTCATTGACTTTCTTCTAGGAATATATTCATTGGCGATATTAGAGAATTAGCTTCAACAAGCAATATCAATAGATTATTCAGTGTGCACTAAGGATAGACTCAGTCGGAGTTTGAGAAAAATTTGAAATGTTGTCCATAGGTGCAGTAAAGGCGGGTGTGGGGTTGACTAGTAGAAACCCAATATGTTCTAGAATTTCTGAAAATGAATTCAAGAACAGAAATTGGCCAGGTTCTCATATAACAACCCAGAGAAAAAGTCATAACTTTATGAACATCATTCCCATATATGGGCTATAATGATCAATATAACGTGCTGGCTAAGGGAGCAGACTTGGGGATGCGTGAAAAATTTGGGACTTTGGGGGGGTGGGAGGACACAGGTGGTGGGATTGGTGTTGAACAATGAATGTTTCTAACAACCGTATTAGAAAAACTTTGTACTTTGTAAATCACAGTATTTAAATAAAATTAAAAAAAAGTAAATAAGAAAACACAAACAATACTCCAAATCAGGTATGTAAAGTTAAATATTAAAAATACATACAGGGGCCGGAGCAATAGCCCAGTGGGTAGGGCGTTTGCCTTGCATGTGGCCGGCCTGTGCTGGCCCAGGTTCGATCCCCGGCATCCCATATAGTCCCCCGAGCACCGCCAGGAGTAATTCCTGAGTGCAGAGCCAGGAGTAACCCCTGAGCCAGAAGTAACCCAGGTGTGGCCCAAAAATCAAAAAATAAAATAAAATAAAATAAAAATACATACAGAAACTTTATACAGAATATCAAAAGATAGAGCCTGTTCAGAAGGCATCAAGTTAAAGACATTCATCCTTTTTACATATGTAAAGTGGTTATGCTGTACCATGTACTTCAGGATGTCTGTCATCATTCTCCTCCTAGATAGAGAAAAGAGAAATTGTATGTATTTTTATTTTATTTATATTTATAATATATATTCTATTTTATTACAATAACAAAATATTAATGTCCGATTCTGTTTTTTTTTTAATTCTCTGTCATCTTACAGTACAAGTCACTACAACCAATGGCAAATAAAAAGCTCCAAAACACTTCTTCCGAGTTTTGCATATTAATATTTAAGACTGACGAAGACAAGTTTTTATGAAAGAAAATGATCTCTAACTTTAGTCAGTTTCAGACTTATTTATATAGCTTGTCAAAATATAAATGTCTAAGACCTTGCATGTAGAAAATATTTTATCCCTGGCACAATGTGAGACCCGTAAGCACTGCTCAGACAGGCCCTGAGCACAAAGATAGAAATAGGCCCTGAGCATTTCTTCAGGAGTGATCATCAAGTGCAGAGTCAGGAGTAAACCCTGAGCACGGCAGACAGTGTCACACACAAACACACAAAATATTATCATTTTTAAGTATGTAAACTGTAGAATGTGAATTACTAAGCAGGGCAGGTAAAATAGGCCCTGTAAACTCACCTACACAGCCCACCCATGCACAGCACATATTGCTAGATGCAGGTTAGAGTTTCTGATTTTTAGATATGCCTAGGAAGTTTCCAAGCAATGCTGATACTGCAGGTCCAGGGATCAAACTTGAAAATCATTCAGTTAAAGATTGTACACTTTTTGCCTAAAAATACTTTTCCTTCCCAACTTTTTATTGAGCTCTTTTCTCATCATAGATAGTAATAGGCCTTTTTTTCATATGAATAGTTAAACATCAATCATGCAAAATTAGAAATAGAGAATAAGTTACTCAACATAGGGGCGAACCAATCATATTGGATACCTCCAGTTCCTAGGAAACACATTAAATCTCTGGAGACAGACCAGAGATCTGTGTAAAGGAAACCTGTCAACTTCCACCAATCCTGGCCCTCAAATGATATAAAACATACTCCAAAATCACAGGGAAAGGACCAAGGGCACTATTGGAAAGTCCCATTAAAGTGAAATTCTGAACATAGATGTGAAAATTGTGAAAGAAAATGAAGATTATCAGGGAACTTGAAGATAAAATTCCAGGTGGCTCCTTGCCAGAAATAATAACCCATTAAAATTAAAAGAAAGTAAAATTAAACTGACTGGAATTAATTTAATTGACTCTAAAATGTCTTTCAACAAACATGGCATTCTCAGCAAACAAGAATGAAATTCCCCAGCCTCTTGAAATTTAGTAAATCCCCCAATCTCTACTTCTATCTTTTAAAATAGAAAGTATAGAACTTCCTATGCTAAAGCATAAGGATGTGCAAAGTGTGGAGACCAATTTCAAGGAATGTACAGAACTTCCTTAAGTACAGAACTTCCTTACACTAAAAGCATAAGGATGAGCAAAGTGTGGAGACCAATTTCAAGGAATGTAAAATCTCACCCAACTCACATATAAATTCTAACTTGTAACCAACCAGCATCAAATGTTTCAGTGCAACTGGGTGGATTCATTCCATGATGAATAAATACAGCCAGAAGCATGATTACAAATCCTGGTAGCTAACATTCTCCTAACACACAAGCATCTACACTACTTGAGTAATGTTTGGAAAAATGAAATTGGGACAAAACATCAATGCAGATAATCAGCACCTACACCACCCTAAGCCCCATTTCCCTGCCTTACATCTTATTTTTTTTTGATGTTCATCTTTTTTAACTCAATGACATCTGCGGCTTGGAGAGAGGATAGAAGTAGACAGAAGAAAGAACTATTGGGAGGGAGACAATGCTCAGTGACCTGTGGGACCAGCCAAGCCCTTTTTAAAGCTCCCATTCGTGTCCACCCTCCCTGGATTCTTGAGTACATGAATAAACAGGCAGACGACCATTAGGTGTCATAAATAAGCTAATCAGATTTTTTGGAGGAAATGGAGGGGAGGAGTATTTGGAGAAAGCTGTAAGTCTTCACATGAGAACAGCAAATAAACACACCTGTTCCTCCCATGCTTTCCTTGCTGGACTCGGAAGTTGCACCTCAGGCCTGAACTTGTCTGGGCAGAGGTGACTCTTGGTGGCTCACCGTATGTCCAGAGGATTTACCTATTAGTCACAATCTTGGACTCCTAGTATGTCTGAGAAAGAGCCATGATTCATTCTGACAACTGTAGAGTTTATTACCTCAAAAGGAACAGGGAGGAGGTGAGCAACCAGGTGCCGGAAAAGAACAGAAAAGAGCTTATGCCACTTCCCATAACCCTTTCCAGGTTTGGACTAGAAGAGTTTATGTGGCAAGATTCTGGGGCAGGAGCAGCCCAGCAGAAAGTGTTCATGTCAGAACATTCCACAGCCTTTCAGATAGAATTCACAGTAATTGCTTAGAAAACCTGTAATTTTTTTCCAATGGGTGAAAATACTGTATTCTTGAATATAATGGATTCTTTCCCAAACAGCACTTGCTTCAAACAAATTTGCTTTGGGTTTCACCATTTAGCCAGTTGAATATACCCAATTCTAACTGTATATTTAAAAAAAATGTATAACTCTGACCCACAAATCCCACTGAGTCATATTCCCAAAAGAAAGCGTGAATTTGTGTTCACTGAAAGATGAGCATTAATTAGAACATTCAGAACACTAGTATTTTAGTACTCCCAAAGTGGGAACTATTCTAATACACTCTAATAAGGAATGGATATGCGTCATGTATATGCATTGTATATATGCAATGGAATTCTGCTGGGAAATGTGAATGATATGAATGAATTCCATAAGCATATATTGTGCAAAAGAACCCAGACCCTAAAGGATAATATAGCATTATCATCTTATGTAATGATAAAATTAAGCAAAAACCAAACCATATGCTTTTAGAAGTGAGGAACATAATTACCCTTGGTCTGGGAGGGACCAGCAAGAAAGGATTGGAATGGGAGCCTATAAACAGGCTTTCTTGGTCTGAGTATATTCAACTTGTAAAATGCATCATCCTGTCCGCTTATGGCATATTTACTTTTTTGCTTGTGTATCATATTTCAAAAGTAGCTTATATTTTTATTTTAGATCCTTTTTCTGGGCCAGAGAAGTAGTACAGTGGGTAGGTACATGCCTTGCATGTGGCCAACCCAAGTTTGATCTTGGCTTCCCATATGATACATTGATTACCAAGTGCAGAGTCAGGAGTAAACCCTGAGCATTTCTGGCTCTCTCTCTCTCTCTCTCTCTCTCTCACACACACACAAAATTATCATTTTTAAGATATGTAAAAATGTAGAATGTGAATATACTAAGCAGTGCAGGTTAAAAAAAAAGCACCGTAAAGAATTTGTCACATAAACTTGCCTGTCCCAATCAGCTGGCCTATTAGTATAATATATCCAAAAATATAAAATGTTTTAGATATAGACAACAGAGTTGCATTAGTGTCCTTATAAATTACCTGCATTAATAAAGGTGCATCTGATCACACAACTTCAGGATGTGATACATCAAGTTTATCATCCTTGAAATGAGGAAGCACCATGTGACCAGGCAGCACAGGATGTCTTTCGCCTAAGTTTTCTCAGCAGATACGTTTCACATCTTCCTTTATTCTATCCTGATATTCCTTTTTAAAAGAAAAAGAATGAGGAAACACTTAATCAATATGATAGTAATTTGCCTATATAAGTTACAAATGGATCAACTGAAATGCATAAGTCATTGCTTATATGTCAGCCAAAATTAGTCACCAATCTTCTCCCAAAGAAACTTTATTTTATACTGTGGAAAACAATAAAACCCCTCAACTTTGCATTGCTTCTGTAGAGCTAGCTTTATGTTGCTTCAGAAAGGTCCCAAACTCCTCTAATAAGAGCTTGTAGGACCAGTAAATCACATGCTTTATTATTTCATTTGACAAAAAACAATTTAATGGAAACCTACTTATTTAGTCATCAGTATTGAC
The DNA here is from genome assembly GCA_021461705.1 of Cryptotis parvus. Taxonomy (NCBI): domain Eukaryota; kingdom Metazoa; phylum Chordata; class Mammalia; order Eulipotyphla; family Soricidae; genus Cryptotis; species Cryptotis parvus. The sequence goes on along the minus strand of JAJIBD010003219.1, from coordinate 196,071 downwards.
ACTTTAAGCATACTAAATAAAAATATTTCTAAATTATTATTATTTTGGTTTGGGTGCCACCCCCAAGTGGTGCTCAGGGCTTTACTCCTGCTCTGCACTCAGAGATCATTCCTGCAGGAATCAGAAGACTATATATGATGCTCAGGATCAAACCTAAGTCAGTCATATACAAAGCCAGCATCTCTCTCTGTTCTATCTCTCCCGCCACTCTAAATTAGTTTATAATAAACAGACAATTGCCAATACTCCTGGATCCTGGCACTAAAGTATTAAACAAATTTTAGTTCAATATGTAGCTATCAGAGAAGGATGGGGAATGAGGTGGAGGCACAGGTTAAAATTCTTTAATGTAAAATTTAAGGAAAGTCTTGATACAGAATGACTGGGGGATATATATGCATATATGCATATGTATACACACATATGTATGTACATACACACACAGAATGTGTATATATAAAGAATGCATAAATATATATATATATATATATATATAGAGAGAGAGAGAGAGAGAGAGAGAGAGAATGCTTATGTTTGATATTTGACTCTCAGCACTGCATAATCATCTGATCCCAGAAGGGAGTCTTGACCAAAGTCAACAAACAACCAAAAACTATACATTCAGTATAAAGGGGACAGAATTGGGAACAGAGGCTAGTCCTCCAGGTAAGGTTCTTGCCTTGCTTGGGGCAGATTCTGATTCAGTCCCCAGTACTTCATATGGTGCCCCAGGCAAAGAGCCAGAAATAAGCCTTGAGGCCCACAACATTTGGCTAGATCCCTCCCTCCTTCTCAAAAAAGAGAAATTGGATGAGATCTAGTGTCAAATTTTCCAACCTGCAAATCATTCTCAATTCTTCTATAGGATGTTGTCTCCTTCCTGAGTCTCTAAACTACTTTCATGGACCAGTGCACATGTAAGGTGGTTCTCAGGTTCAACCACAGGGAAAACAAAAGAATAAAGTTGGCATAATTGGACAAAGGGAGAGCCATTACAGCCATTCTACTCCAGTCAATAAACCAACACTCATTCATAAGTCCTGACCTCCTCGTGTACTGAAAATGAATATATCAATAAATCATATCATAACGTTTTTAAAATCAAAAGAGATCTACTTTAATTTACATTTTCCTACCTTTATATTATGATACTTACGTGTCTATATACATGTGTGCAGAGATAGAAGACATCATTTGATCACTTAATCACTTGAATCCCTTAATCATCGATTTGCTCGAGCAGGCGCCAGTAATATTTCCTTTGAACCCTATCATGTGCCAATGTAGCCCAATGGCATCTGGTTGATTCAGGAATATGAAGAGCCTCAAACCGTTCCTTCAGGGTCTTTACAAGGAAGTCTGAAAATCTCGTAGGTGGGCGGCCACGTGATCTTTTGACTCCCATGGGATCTAGTCGGTAACAGCTCTAGTCCAGCGGTTGTTTCCAAATCGCATTACAAGACCAGCCCATCTGATTTTCGATGCCTTGAAAGCGAGACAGCGTCCCTGATTCTGGAATAGCAATGGAGGTCAGAACTCCGATTCCTTCTCTCACTTGAGTGAGGCGTGATATTCCAAGCAAAGCTCTTTCGATTCCTCTCTGGGAGACTTCGAATAGCATTCTCATCCTGCTTTCGTAGGGCCCAGGTCTCTGAGGCGTATGTTAATGCAGGGAGAACGGTGGAGTCAAAGAGATGTGCCCGGAACCGAAGGTTCTTTGTCCTTTAGCTATTTCTTCTATGCCTTTGAAGGCATTCCATGCCGCTTTCTTCCTCCTGTGCAGCTCAGGTTTTCTTTTTTCTTTTTTTTTTTTGGGGGGGGTCACACCCGGCGATGCTCAGGGGTTACTCCTGGCTCTGCACTCAGGAATTACTCCTGGCAGTGCTCGGGGACCATATGGGATGCCGGAGATCGAACCCGGCCGGCACAGGCTGGCCCGTGCAAGGCAAACGCCCTACCCGCTGGGCTATCGCTTTAGGTCATTCATCATATTGACTTCTCGACCTAGGTACACATAACTGCTGCATTCAGAGATGTTTGTTCCATTGAGAGTGAATGGGGCCTCAGGAACTAGTTCATTTCTCATGAACATGCCCTATGCGTGTTCGATATGCCAAACCAGTAACAAAATACAAGACATATTCAGACAGTATTAAAGTAGCATAACAGAACAAGGGACAGAATCCGACTCACAGGAGTGCATGAGTCTCCAGCTTTCTTGTGCCATATTAACACATATTCAACAGAGAATTCCACTTCCTGGTTCACTACTAATGGCCCAATAGTATGGAGACACAGGGGCCTAAAAGATGATCCCACACTCTATAAGATGTGTTAGCAATGTGTCATGACAAGATCAAGTGGTTTACTTCTGAGTATCCCCCAAAGTTTATTAATGATAAAGCAAATCTGTGTGAACATGCACCCACTTATATAGTCACACAAGTTGTAGAAAAGGTAAAGTAATCTCTTAAAGTGTCTTGATTTATAAACTTTGTATTACTTAGAGCCTTAGTAGAGGTTCAAGTTACTATAAATATTAAACAAATATACCAGTGGGGGTCTGTCATACTAATAAAGAACATAACAAATAAAAAAATTGTTCTACTTTTCTTATTTCTATCAAGACTGACAAAGCATTGCTATTAGAAATCTCCTGGTTTATATTCAAAGCAAGTAAATTGTATGTCCATATCACAGGTTACAACAGAGAAAGTATAATTAGCATTAATAACTTCTATTTCTAATTAGCATTGTTTTCACTTGTTATTGTTCAAAAAGAGTATCCTGAATCATTACACAAAATACATTATGGAAAATTATTTTAAACATTTCAAAGATAATTTTATAAGTTAGTTGTTCCTCTATATCAAAACCACACTGAAACACCATGATTTAAAACAATAACCATTATGAATTCACTTATGATTCTGCCAGTCAGCAATTTGGACTGGGTTCAGCTGTGACTTTTTTATGGAGGGGTGGGGGGCAGATTTTGGGGCCACACCCTGTGGTGCTCAGGACGTACTCTTGACTCCACACTAGAGATCATTGCTAGTGGGGTTCAGGGACCATGTAGGTTGTCAAGGTCAAGCCAGGCTCAGCCATGTGAAGAAAAGCATTCTGCCCACTGTGCTATCTCTCCATGCTCCTGAATATGTCTTCTTTATCATATTGGCTGAGCTCCAACTCGTCTATTGTCTGTAATCACTTCAGGGTCAGGTAAATAGCTCTAAGTCTGGGAACTGACTGGCTGTCAACTGAGGCATTGTGATGATTGGGCTAGAGGGTCTCTTCATTCTTCTTTGCTCTAGGAAACACTTATGCAACACTTACTGAGACAGAGCTGTAGAAGACATGTTAATTTCTTCCCCTTTTGTACAGGTTAAAGCAAATTACAAAGCCAGTCCAAAGGCAAGGATTAGTGAAACAGAATCCAGTTTATTTGGTATTTGGTGGAGCAGAGAGGTTAGGGACCACACTCAATGATATTCAGGGCTTACTCCTGACCCTATGCTCAGGGGTGACTTCTGGCCATATCAAGAGATTTAAGTATGACCACCATATATGGCAGGGGGATTAAACTAGGAGTACACTATAGGTAAGTCAATTGCCATAACCCCTGTGGTGGCTCTCTGAACCAACCCCACTTCAAAATGAAGGTGCTGCGAGTTTCATTGTCCAAAAGTATAGACATAAAAGGTTATTAAATGAAACTGATGATACAATCAATCTTTCACCTTTTAGTGTTAGACAACACATTCTTCCAGTAATTATGCTATTACCTAAACACTCATCAATTAAAACGTTACGAAACACAGTTCATGTGAATTCTAATTATTTTCTACATGAGTTAGCATATAACCTTGATTGTTACAATTTTATATTATAATATATATGTTTGATCTACAAGAATTATAGCTTTATATTTTGAGACAGGGGCCTGAAAAACTTTGAAATTTCAAAGGTAACCGATAGTGACAAGCACTTAGTAGTCATTATATATATATATATATATATATATATATATATATATATATATATATTTGTAGAAATTTTGTTTATGTGAAATAACAGACTCTTCTTGCCAAAATCATAAATCTCACATTTTATTTTTCCCTTTGTATCTTTCTATTGTGCTTTCTATTTTAAACATATTGATATATATTAATACATATTTTAATACATATTGTAAACATATGTATTGTCACTTTATAATTTAAAGTGAATTTGTAGACCAGGAGATAGATAGTGCAGCAGTTAAGGTATCCGGCCTGTGTTCTATTTCTTGCACCAAAAGGTCACTTGAGTATCACTGGGTGCAGCCTTGGAGATATGTGAGCACCAATGGGTATGGCTCTGGCAGCCCTCAGCACCAGTAGGGTGGCCTGGGTCTCCCAAACACCACATGGCCTGAGCATCATCGCATTCTAGGGCCGTTGCATTGAATGCTGGCCCAGTTGGCTGAGAATCTTCACTTGGGCCCCTGATACTGAGCACTGTCTGTAGGACCACACCCATGAAAAGGAGAATGTTTTGTCCACTAATGTAATAATTTTATTAAGTAATAAGTTATACTCAGACATGGAGACAGACATGGGGCAGAGCTGCTACTTGCTCTCCCTGTGCCCAGCCGCTCACAAGGAGCCCAGGAGAGATGGTGGGTTCTAGCCCTGGCCCGCCAGCCCAGCAGAGCCTTGCAACAAGCCAGACGACCCCCCCACTCCATGAGGGCCTCCATTTTCTACATCCGGACTTCTCTCTCATCAGAACTCCACCCAGCAGACCAGCCTATCCACAGTCCTGCGCGGCCGCAAGCGGCCGCAGCAGTTCATCATTATATGCTTGACTTAGAGATGACTGCAAGAGTATGCTACCTGCACGGCAGAGCCTGGCAAGCTACCCGTGTTGTATTTGATATGCCAAATACCAGTAACAATTATAGACCTCATTCCAGAATGGATTGTGGCTCTTTATGTTCCTGAAGCAAGCAGATGCCCTTGGGCTCTACTAGCATGAGAGAGGACATATGGAGATGTTACTGAGGCCTGCTCGAGGAAATCGATGAACAACGGGAAGACAGTGACAGACAGTTTCACCTTTGAAGATACCTTTAGCTTCAATGTGGTGAAGGGTTTTCCTATATATTCTAAAATTTACTTTATAGATTCAGGTCTGATATTGAGATCAGGGTTCTAGCCCTGGCCCGCCAGCCCAGCAGAGCCTTGCAACAAGCCAGACGACCCCCCACTCCATGAGGGCCTCCATTTTCCACATCTGGACTTCTCTCTCCGTCAGAACTCCACCCAGCAGACCAGCCTATCACAGTCCGGCTCATCGAAATCCACCCTGCTGCAGTCCTTTTTAATCAGGCCCAGGTATGCTGGATCTGGAGACAGACATGGGGCAGAGCTGCTACTTGCTCTCCTTGTGCCCAGCCACTCACAAGGAGCCAGGAGAGATGGCGGGTTCTAGCCCTGGCCCGGCAGCCCAGCAGAACCTTGCAACTAGCCAGACGACCCCCCCACTCCATGAGGGCCTCCATTTTCCACATCTGGACTTCTCTCTCGTCAGAACTCCACCCAGCAGACCAGCCTATCCACAGTCCGGCTCGCGCGCCTGCGGCACGCGGTTCATCATTAAATGCTGGACTTAGAGGTGGCTACAAGAATATGCCACCTGCACGGCAGAGCCTGGCAAGCTACCCGTGTTGTATTTGATATGCCAAATACCAGTAACAATTATAGACCTCATACCCATGACCTGATGGAATGGTTTGAGGCTCTTTTTATGTTCCTGGAGCAAGCAGATGCCGTTGGGCTCTACTAGCATGAGACAGGACATATGGAGATGTTACTGGGGCCCGCTCGAGCAAATCGATGAACAACAGGAAGACAGTGATACAGTGAATAAGTTACACTGTGCACAGCTCAGGTTTTAGGTCGTTCATCATGTTGACTTCTCCACCTAGGTGCACATAAATGCTGCATTCAGAGATGTTTGTTGAGAGTGAAACATGAGAGTGAATGGGGCATCAGGAACCAGTTCATTTTTCATGAACATAGTTTTCTTCAGATTCAGCTGTAGACCTATCTTTCTACATTCCTGGTTGAAGTCAGCCAGCATTTGTGCCGCTTGGCTAATGTTTGGTGTTATTAGAACGATGTTATCAGCGAAGCAGAGGTGGTGTAGTTGCCGACCAACTATCTTCACTCCCATTCCTTCCCATTCTAGTTGTCGCATGATGTTCTTGAGGGTGGCACTGAAGAGTTTTGGTGAAATGGTATCACCCTATCAAACCCCTCTTTTGACATCAATGATCACTTCTTTGTAGAATGGTGAGATCCTGGTGGTGAATCCGTAATACAGCTCACGAAGGATCTTGATGTATTGGGTTTGACACCCTGTTTGGCTAGGTCTTCGATGACTGCTTCAGTCTCCACAGAATCAAAGGCTTTCTGTAAATCAATGAACGTTAGACAGAGCAGCATCGTACTCCTACAAACTCAATGAGCTTGGTTACTGTGTGGATATGGTCGATTGTGCTGAATCCTTTCCGGAAGCCAGCTTGCTTGCATGGTTGTGCTTCATCTAGTGTTCTGCCAATCCTGTTCAGGATGACTCGTGTAAACAGCTTGTAGATGACGGACAACAGGCAGATGGGGTGATAGTTGCCAATGTCATGAATGTCTCCCTTCTTGAACAGTAGAACTGTCCTGCTGGTTTTCCATTGGGAGGGTACCTTGCATTCGGACAGGTAGCGTGTGAAGAGCCGAGCTAGTGTATTGATGAGTACCGACGGAGATTCTTCAGGTGTTCGGGTCTGACTTTGTCTGAGCTGCGCAGGAGGAAGAGAGCAGCATGGAATGCCTTCAAGAGCATTGAAAAAATAGCTAAAAAGGACAAAGAACGTCCGGCTCCGGGCACATCTCTTTGACTCCATCGTTCTCCCTGCATTAACATACGCCTCAGAGACCTGGGCCCTATGAAAGCAGGATGAGAATGCTCTTTGTGTCTCCCAGAAAGGAATCAAAAGAGCTATGCTTGGAACACCACGCCTCAATCAAGTGAGAGAAGGAATCCGGAGTTCTGACCTCCGTCGCTATTCCAAATCAGGGACGCTGTCTCGTTTGCCAAGGCATTGAAAATCAGATGGGCTGGACATGTAATGCAATTTGGAGACAACCGCTGGACTAGAGCTGTTTCCAACTGGATCCCACGGGATGTCAAAAGATCACGTGGCCGCCCACCTACAAGATGGTCAGACTTCCTTGTTAAGACCCTGAAGGAACGGTTTGAGGCTCTTCATATTCCTGACAAACCAGATGCCATTGGGCTACATTGGCACGTGATATGGTCCAAAGGAAATGTTACTGGCGCCCGCTCGAGCAAATCGATGAATAACGGGATTCAAGCGATCAAGTGATCAAGTTATACCGTGCATGAACAAAACTTAGGTGTTTTCTAGTCTTTTTTACCACTGCCCCATAATCTAGCTAGATCCAGCTGTCGTTGAAGCAAGTTGGCTGCGTTTTTTGTTCTGTTACCAGGAATGAACCAAGGACCTCATACATGTAATTCCTGTGCTGTGTCACTGAGCTACATGCCCAGCTTTCATTCTGTAATGTGTGATTTATCTTCCTTTCTCCTGTTTCCACTTGCATTCTCCTCTCTCCCATTGTACTTCACTCTTCTTTCCCTCAAGAACTCTTATCTCTCTGTTTTAGCCTTATTCTAAACTAAGTCCTCTATAATAATTTAAGTGCATAAAGTACATTAAAGAAAACGTCCTCACATGTCTTCTCGTTCATCATAGATTTGCTCGAGTGGGCACCTATAACATCTCCATATGTTCTGTCACATGCTAGTAGAGCCCAAGGGCATCTGTTTGCTCCAGGAACATAAAGAGTCTTAAACCATTCCATCAGGTCATGGGAATGAGGTCTATAATTGTTATTGGTATTTGGCATATCAAATACAACATGGGTAGTTTGCCAGGCTCTGCCGTGAGGGTGGGATACTCTTGTAATCACCTCTGATCTCCAGCACTTATTGATGAACCGCGTGGCGGGTAAGTGGCCACGCGAGCTGGGCTGTAATCAGCTCTTCTGCGGGGTGGAGTTCTGATGAGAGGGAAGTCTGGATGTGGAAAATGGTGGTCCTCATGGTGTGGGGGGTTCCTCTGGCTTCTTTTGAGACTCTACTGGGGTGGTAGGCCAGGGCTAGAACATGCCATTCCTAAAATGTCCTCTGAATACTCAAAATTTGTACTTCAAAGATGTTTTAAATGATATGATTCCACTGGCAATGGCAACATAAATAAACATCATTACATCAAATTAAAAAGTTTCTGCATGACAAAAGACACAAAGGCTAAAACTAAAAACCCAACTGAATTTGGGAAAATATTTGTATTCAACATATTAAAGGCTTATTAACCAAGATATATCAAGAATTCACTAAAATCAACAATAAATCCCTATCAGAAAAAGGCAAAAAGCAAAGAAAAGATACATCTCTGAAGATGACAGATGAGCGACCAATAGGTATATAAAAATGTACTCATAGTCATTTATTGTAATGGAAATCCAAATCACAATGTCAATAAAATGTCATCTCACATGAATGATAATGACATATATTTTAAAAATGTGGGAATAATCTGTGGTGGCAATGATGTGGTGAAAAAGGAACTCTCATCGACTTCTGATAGTAATATATTGTCTGGTTTAATCCCTATGGAAAACAATATGGATATTTATCCAAAAGTAAAAATAGAGTTACTATAATAACTTTTATTATAATAATCAAAAAGTAATAATAAATATGCAGTGCCTATACACAATGGAATACTATGTGCATGCAATCAAATGCAACTTGGATAAAACAGAGTGTATCATGTTAAGTAAGTTATAAAAAAGAAAGACAATTACTGGATGAATGCAAGATATCGAAGGGGTATACTGAGATTATCCTAGATTGTATAGCTAAGAAAGACATGGAAGGAAAAACATATAGAGGGAGTATAAGGAGGTAGATGGAGGAAAAATAAACAGGGTACAAGGAGGCAGGGTCCTCAGACAGAATAGCAATGTAGACACGTGGCAAATCTACATATCTGAACCACACAACCAACAAAACTGAAAGCTTTAGATCCAATGTTCAACAACCAAACTTTAAAATGTGCCTGGCAAGGAGTCAGACTGGTGGATGGGAGGGAAACTGGGGACATTTGTAGAGAAAAGTTAATTCTGGTGATGAGATTAGTGTTGAAACTATATGCCTGAAACTCAACTATGTATAATTTTGTAAATCACTGTGCCTTTAAAAACTAATATGCTTCAGTCTAACACTATCATCAATATATAGTCTTCTCTGCAGTTCAAGTTTTCAGGTTTTTTTCTTTAGGGTAACATCCAGCAGTGCTCAGAGGTTATTCCCTGGCTCTGCACTCAAGAATCACTCCTGGGGGTGCTCAGGGGATCATACGGGATGCCTGGCATCAAACCCGGGTCAGGTCGCATGCAAGGCAAAACCCTACCCGCTGGACTATAGCTTTGGCCCTGCAGTTCAAGTTTTCTAGAATTGAATATTATTAAGGTAATAGAGCTGCATGCCAACCAATAATGATAACAAACAGTAAAAAGCATTTACCTGTTGTGTTATAAGTCCATCCTCACTAGTGGGGAAATAGTCCTCTAAGAAGAATATGCAGTTAAGGATGTGTGAATACTCACAAGATAATCAGTGAATTATTAACAAGTGACAGGAAATTGATGCTGATTTCTAAATAAACTGTTCCTCCCTAGTCTACCACTCTGCTGGAAAGCCACTGAGCTAAAATTCAAGCCATCTGGCTCTAGTTTTCTATGTATTGCCAAGTTGTGTTGACTTTGTCAAGCCTATCAAGCTTTCTTGGCTTTGCTTTCATCATCAATTAAATAAAGCATTAGATGTAGAACTCTAGTTTTCCCATTATCAGCAAAGTTCAAAGATTTCTGTATATGCCTAGTCAATCCAGATTAAACATGTCTGTACTAACACAAACCTTCTTTAAAAAAATTCTGACAAAAATTAAGCACTTAAAATAAGTCTGGGAATTACAGGACCAAGGAAGTGAGGAGGCAGATTACAAAGAATAATGGCAGCAACTGTGGGTTAATATTTATAGTCAGTATGACTATGAAGGTAAGCAGAAAGTAGGGACATATTTGCAACAACATAAACAAAAAAACATTCTGGAGAAGAGATGAGTCAGTTGCAAAAAGCTTCAGAGACAGTAAGTTTGTGTTACGTCTTAAAGAAGAGCGGGGGTTTTCCATATAATGACAATGGAGTGAAATTTCTAACAAAGGAAATGACATGAGCCATGAGCTACTGAACATGTATAGCTTGCTCAAAACTAGATGCCTGCAATTTAGAGAACCTAGGAAAAAACTTAATTGGAAAGACAGGCTAAGGAAAGACTATGGTAAGACTAACATCACCTTAGGAAATTTATAATAAATTCTGTAGTGAAACATGAGAAGCGTTGAGGAAGAAAGATCAGTAAACAGGCAGCTAGCAAGGAGGTAGTGTCAATAAATGAATTATATTATTGTCATTAGTAGAGTATATTAAAATATTTACCCCTATTTTATAGCAAACAAACCAAAGTTTCTACAAGCATAATCATATGATTAATAGACTAATTCTCACTAGAAGTGTGTTTGTAATGCTGGAGTTATGTTAGCTGAAGAGTTTAATGTTAGTATTTCTTCTATCCTTGGCATCCCATCTACCATTCCAGAGGAGCCCTGTAAAGACTAAGCTTATCTCTTTACATAAGTAAGAATTTTGATGCGATTGGTTGAAAATAGCAACTCTCTTCTGTCACCCATTAAAATGTTTTGAAAATTTAACTGTGATATTTTTTCTAATCAACCCAATAGAACTATTTTTAACTTACGGTAATGTGATGTTTGTAAAACTTGGTTACTAACTAAGAGAGGAACCCTTGGCAATTTTACAGTATCTAAATGGTTACTTCTTCAAACAAGTCACTGAGTGAGGTTTCTGGAAAGAGGACAGGCTGTCTCAGAGAACAAGTATAACTCCAAATATAGAAATACATTGAAATCTAAGAACTTTTGTAATTAGACTAATGGACATAGGCCACCATGGAACTTGCCACAAACATTATTAGAGGAAAAAAAATTCCAGCTATTTATCAAGCTATTAATTACCCATATTGCAAAAAAAAATTAGGATATTTAGTTCAGATTTAGGATTTTAAGGTCAAAGTGCTATTAATACCCATGGGAATAATATTGATCGTCAGTTTTAAAAATTAACTTAATATGCTTTTCCTTTAGTTAGACATTAAAATCAGAGGAGAAAATTAATTTTCTGGTACACCTTCAGGCAGTTGAAATATGAAACCAGGTAAAAGAGTTTGTCTCCATCTTTTCTATTTTAAAAAAAAAATAGAAACTCACTGTCTGACACTGATCACAAAGCAAGCTCTTCATTCAAGGTGTGCAGTTCTATGTTCTCCAAAGAATAACAATTAATGCTACCATAAAACTTGATGTCCTAGACCCAAGAATGTCTTTTAGAAGTTAACCTTCAATTTGAAACATTCTTTTTTTTTGCTTTTGGGTCACACCCGGCAATGCTCAGGGGTTACTCCTGGCTCTGCACTCAGGAATTACTCTTGGCGGTGCGCGGGGACCATATGGGACGCCGGGATCGAACCCGGGCCGGCACAGGCCGGCGCGTGCAAGGCAAACGCCCTACCCGCTGGGCTATCGCCGGGCCCCCAATTTGAAACATTTTAAAAAGCCATCATAACATTGCAATTTAAGTGAAAGTATATTAATCTATAAAGTATTATATAATCACTATGGCTCGATATGAAATATTGGTTTTGGATTGATAACAAATGTTCAAACTCCCTTAGGGGGGAGAAAAAGAAAAAAAAGAAAAAACAAATTGTGGGGCCAAGAGGATGAGTGGATTGAGTGTCAGCGTTTATGTTTGAACAGTGTGGATTGTCTCCAGCCTGAGGTTAACTTAGAATTAAAATGGAACTGGTGGTCTTGCCTTGGCAGACAAGAAGTTATAACAAATCTATGACCACATACATACAGACACCACGGTCGCCAGCTAAACCACACACATGTGGCACACTCAGAGAGCTTTAGTGAGGCAGTTACCAACAAAATTGGATCATTTTTCTTTCCTTTCTAGAAGACTGAGAAAACATTATCCCTTTACACCACAGTTAAAGTAACCTACATCATAGTTAGCAGATTAGATTATCTCTTACCCAAAGTTTAATTTAGCATTATTAGCAGAAAAAGTTCATCCTCAGTGAAAAGCAAACTGTCTTCCACCAATCATATTATCCTCTAACAGTGTATATGGTGAGTTTCAAATAAAAAAAAGTGCTGTCATCCTATATGTTTACTGGGTGTACCTCACAGCTTTTCTAGACTATAATGAATGAGCAGCTTTCACACCATTAAAGCAATCGAAAGTCAATACGGCACTGATTAAAGTTTCAAAGAGCAGGGGCCAGAGAAACAGTGTAGTGGACAAGGTGTTTGCCTTGTGCGTGGCAACATGGGTTCAATCACCAGCACCCACATGGTTCTCCAAGCACTGCTAGTAATGATCCCTAAACACATAACCAGAAGAAAGCTGTGACAATCACTGGGTGCACTCCTACTCTGCAAAAAAATGTTTCAAAGAGCAATGCATATGTAAATCTTGGTGGATTGCTGACCATTTCACAACGGTTGGTAGAGAAGGAAACTCCACTGTAAATGAGACCAAAAGTAGATGTGGCCAAGATCCAAAATGATGAATTGTCAGCATGCTAAGATGGTGGATAGTGAATTATAGTTAACCTTGAGAATTGGTCTTTGAATAAATGAGATAAAGTCTGCTACATGAAAAAAAAAAATTCTAATTTTCTAAATGTCTAAATGCTGTGTAAATAATGTTTGGAGACATCAACTTGTGTTTCTCTATCAAAATGTTGCAAGATTTATATGGTTTCCCTGAAAAAAAAAAAAATCTCTTAATTTGCTGAGTGGGGCAGGCGTGTTGCTCATTGGGCCCAGAGGCCATTCCTAGCAATACTTATCACAGGGCTAGTGGTTCAGTATTGGGTCCCAAAATGAGGAGCTCTTGGGAATCACCCAGAAATCCCCAGCAATTCCTGGTGATCTACAGTGGGACACCCAATGAGGCTAATGCAGTGAAGAATATAGAACCCAGATCATTCATGCTCGGGATGTTTCTGAACCACTTACTATCTCCCAACCCAATGTCCATTTCTATATGCTTCATATTATTTTTGTAAAACAAACTACCCTCAAATTTGTTAGCATAAAAGCACCTAATTACCACCTATATAATGCAATGTAGGGGCCTCCCTAAAAGTCTAGATGGTCTGGGCCATGCTGTGCTAATCTTGGCTGGTTTGCTCATGTAAAGTCATCCAGAAGCAAGATAATGACCTAACTCTGTCTAATCGTGAGATGTTTATAAACTGGGGAATGAAGGTGAACAGATCACAGGTCTGCTATCCTCTAGCAAGACAATCTTGGTTAGGTCTTGGGACTAGTAGGTCTCACAGTCTTAGTGCTATTCCAAGAAAATGAGTCTCCTGAAGCCCAAGTTTTATTTTTATCACATTTTCTTGAAGAAAACATGTCACAGGTCAAGAAGAGAGAAACATACTCCATCTCTTAATAGAAACTCCTAAAGATTTTCATTTCAAAGTTTGGGTTACAGGAAAGAGAAAACTTGAGCTATCTAACCAGTGCCAATTTTAAGTGCAAGCTTTTTTATTTTATGTTTTCTCTTTCTGTAAATCTACACTGTAACACAAAATCCAACTCATATTTTATCCAAGAACTCACAGAAAGCATTGAACATAGTAGTCTTTGAGTTGCTCTTTCTGACATAATACAAATTTTGTTTTCATTACTGTGTAGTTTTGTGCAAATTATGTAACCATTCTGTGATTTTTTTCTTATTTATAAACATATTAATAATTAACCCACATCAAAAGGCTATCATGAAGGCTAAATATATATATATGAAGCTTGAAAAAGGGGTTGAAATTTAAAGTGCTTAAAACAAACCATTGTCATCATCTACAATACATGCTAACAAAATTAATTACTGATTCACCCTTCTCCCTATGAACATCCTTCTCACCTTTACACGATTCTAGAACACAGTTCTTCCTTTTGGAATATCCAGTTGAGTATTTTATGCTGCCCCTCCCCTTTCACATTAGCAGAAAACAAGCCAGTTCTCTATGATGTCAATTTTCTGGACAGAGACATCCATGGCTTAAATTCCTAAGTCAACCTTCAGGCCTAGGGCTGTCTGCCAGGAGCTTTCTACCATTTCCTGTAGCCTGAACTCTATATTGCTGGGTTTGCCTTGTTAAAGTGTGGTATATTCTGGAATTCCTCAGGTCTGAGAGCTGTCCTGGGGCCAAGACATTTGTGGCCTACGCCAACTGAGGAATCTGTCCTGATTTGCTGTCATGAAGTACTGTGTAGTCTATATACAAACACTTAAGAATAATGGCTCTTGAATAAGTACAAATATGAAATTTCATGATTTGGGGGAAAAGATTACAGCTCACATTCTACTAATAATCAGGTTATCATTGCCTGTACAGAATTTAATAAAATAACTTATCTTAATCATAAGTGTAACCCCAGATACAGAAATGAATTTAATTTTTTCTTGTGTTCCTTTCTGTTACAAAAATGTTTGCTCTGAATAACTACCTCTTAAACAATCGTGTCCTCATGAATACACAGATTTAGTTCAGTTCTACCTGTTGTCTCTTTTTATTCCCTTAATTTCATGATGAAGGCAGTAAGAATGTACCTAGAGTGCTCCCAGGCAATAACATGCCCAATCCCCTCCCCACCATGTTGCTGGCCACAAAAAGATGTCACTGCTTTTATGATTTTCCTTCATAAACTGGGAAATACAGGGGATGGATGGGCAGAAGCTTTGAAGGCATCAGAAGTTCCCATATCAAATGTAACTGCCCATCTGCTCCAGTTATGATAACAACAGTAAATATGAACATGGTTATGACTTTTTGATTTTGATATCATGGCCTTTCACCTGATTTGTAAGATGATGAACTTGGAATTAAACAAGCAGCAGAAAATGTTAAAGTTTGCTACATGAGAGACAAAAACTGGAATTTCTGGGGGTCAGAGAGATAGTACAGTGGCTACAGTCTTGCCCAGCATGTGGCCTGCCAGGGCTCCATAATTGGCATCAAATATGATCCACTGAGCACAGAACCAGGAGTAACCTCTGAGCATTGCCAGGTGTGACCCAAAATTTTTAAAAATGCAAAAAGGCAAAAAGACTTTCTAACAATTCCTTCTAACAATTCCTTGGGGAGAATTTTCTCAGGGAGGAGCTCTATGTCTGACCACAAGCAGACACTGTCGGCATTATTTTACTCAGCTGCTGGTGGCAGCTTCATTTCCAGAGGGTCTTATCAGGCGTGTTAAGGAAATAATGGCTATTGGGAAGTTCATCTATATCAATCCCTACCTCCTGTTGACTGACTTCACAAAGAAGCCTTGAGGGAAGCACACCAGCTTCCCTCATGTGTAGACTATAAACCTGTCCCTCACCCAATCCTGAAACTTGTCATGTTTGCAGTATTAAATATTTTGCAAATACACATGAATGACAGAGATTAAATAATATCTCCTTGTGGGAAATATGTGACCTTTTGAGTTCTTATACAAATACTTGCATTTCTATAATGGAGCCCAGAATATACTAGCATTAAAAAGAAATGAAGCAGAAAGTCTCTCTTTCCCAAATGTAGTTCAACAAAGCAATAAAGACAGTGTAATCCAAATTTTTGATTAGGTTATTTGTAAATGATTAGCTGAATGAAAACTTGTTTGAGCACAAATGAGAAGTTGTGATAGGAGCAATTTATACTTGCTGTGACTTTACTTATGGACTTAATCCAAAATCATTTAGTCACTATTCAGTATCTATATTTTTATATGTGTCTTCTTGTATATTTAGTGATTGTAAAACATAATAGGAATGACGGGATATTGCATTATTCTGAACGGAATAGTATTTTTCAGTGTTAGGAAAGATTAACAGTACTTGTTTCAATGAACGATACCGATATTTTGGGACAATTCTTTTCTCCCCACAAATCATTTCTATATACATTTCTTATGTTCTCTAGAAAAATATTACGTTGTTTCTTAGTACTGCTAATAACAGAAAAAGAATTGCCTCCTTGGCATAGCTACATGCTGTAGTTTGATATTTGCAGCAATAGGCCTGATAGTATTTTAAAGTTTTTATACTTAAAACCATACTTGAAACTTTATACAATACTTCAAGCTTTAGCGCTACCTATTTCTTATGCTTTCATAGTTAGACCTAGCGAGAGTTTTAGAGAATTTTCAGTCCAGGTAACAAGTAATAAATGTAGTTTTATTTTTCTGTCAGCTGAAGGAATTGTTAGGTCTGAACCACATTTGCTCTAGAAGACTTAATCTTAAAATATTCTTATTTTATTTAATTTTAATCTTAAAATATTATTTTATATCATATGATTTCTAGGATTTCCTCTCCTTATAGTAGAATTTTAGTATACTTACTTTGGACATATATTTGACTACTCTAGAAAATAAACCGTAAGAGGAATTTCCTTTACTTTTATCTGATAATGTAAAAAGTCCAATACTTTTATCTGACATGAAATTTCCGGGTATGGGGTCAGAGCGATAGCCCAGCGGGTAGGGCGTTGGCCTTGCACACGGCAGCCTGTGCGGCCTGGGTTGGATCCCCAGCATCCCATATGGTCCCCCAAGCACCGCCAAGAGTAATTCCTGTGTGAAGAACCAGGAGAAACCCCTGAGCATTGCCAGGTGTGACCCAAAAAAAAAGCAAAAAAAAAAAAAGACATTTCCAGGGTATTTTTTGTTTTGGGGAGACACACTTGGCAGTACAGAGGCTATTTCTTTTCCAGTGCTTTGGGGTCCACACAATGCCAGGGACTGAACCCAGGCCTCTTGCACACTGTGCATGGCCCTTTAAGCTCTTTTAAGCTGGCCCATGAAATTTTAACTTTAGCTGTGATTTAAATTTTTTTTTTCTGTTTGAACATAAATATAGCAAACTTTCAAATTTTTAAAGTTTTAAATTTTAAACTTTTTCCAATTACTGGTAAAATTACTTAAAAATTACTTAAAAGAAAATTATTGTATCATAAAGATTCATCAAATTCAGTTCATATGAATTTGAACTGAAATTTATGTTGCTATGTAAGCTAATATGTGGGAGATTATGTGGTTGGTATTTCTGAACTGTCATTTTTTCTGCTGTATTTGAACTAAAATAATGCTAGGGATCCACCTTTATAAATGGGTGCTAAGTTGTATGGAAATAATTTAATAGTAGACTACATAGAATGCTAATAATTAAGCCATAAGTTTGTGTCTGAATACTGTTTTTAAATAATCATTTACTGAGTCATTTTGCTTTTACCTAAAGGATTAGAAACTTGTTTCCACTTAAGAAATCAGCAAGATCTAATTTATGGCAAGACATATTCCATTGAAATGTAAACCGTGTAAAAAATATTTTCCAGGGCTTCTATCAAAGTGAAATAAAACTTAATTCTGTGTCTGTGATCATTATCTTGAACATTTAGATTCATCTTGTAATTATCTGTGTATAATGGAAAGGAGGAAAGTGACAACATGTTAAAATATTTTAAAATGTATCTATAAGTATTTATAAATGTATACTGCAGCTATCTTGATCAAACATACTAAAATTTTATTGGAAAGCCAAACGCAACTGACAGTCTATATTTTTTGACT
This sequence comes from Cryptotis parvus, assembly GCA_021461705.1. Taxonomy (NCBI): domain Eukaryota; kingdom Metazoa; phylum Chordata; class Mammalia; order Eulipotyphla; family Soricidae; genus Cryptotis; species Cryptotis parvus. Next base: position 178,165 of record JAJIBD010003219.1, on the reverse strand, counting down.
TATAATTTCCAAAACTTAAAATTCCCACAAAATATAACCTAAAATGAAAAGAATCAAGTATTAAGAATTGTTGGATCAATTTATAGTAAAAATATTTGGCAAAGATATGGATATATATTCTGGTGAATATATAAAGCATGCTCCTAACTGTTAAAGAAAAAAAGACAACATACATTTTAATGAAAAATAAATGAATATAGCATTTCTAAAATGAGGATACCTACATGGCCAGTTCAAAGGTATTTAATTTTATTGTTCATCAGAGTAATGAGAGTCAACTTTCAGTAAGATCTCAAGTAAACTAGCAAAGTGAACAATCTACATCAAGTGTAGGTGAGGCATTAGAATAAAGTCCTAATCTTCTGTGTGATCATATCATAAAACTGTTAGGCAATATAACTTTTCTAAATATGTATATATTCCATAATGCAGTTATTCTACACATAGGTATAATCCCAGCCAGTGTACATGCATTATTTTTTGTCAAAATCATGTTCAAAATTATTCATAAAGCATTAATCATATTCACCCAAACTGAACATAATATCTACGCAAGATCAACCACAAATATAAATAAAATTTGATATATTTAAAATAATAAACTATAATTTAATTATTGGATAATTACTCTAGAACAACCTGCTACAATACAGATTAGTATCACACACACATACATAACACAATTTCAGTCAAGTAATTCAGATACAAAACAGCACACATTCCATGATTTATTTACATAAAGTTTAAAAAGTGATAAAAAAATAGGTTTTGGTTGTAAAATAAGCATAATGGCCTTGAACGGATGCTGATTTGATGGGACCATGGAAATTTTAGTGTATGATCATGTTCTATCTCATGGTTCTAGTGTAGGATTTTGCTCTCTTTTGTGAAAGTCATGGAGTCTTGCTCATTTTCCGTGCTTTGCAGAATGTTATATTTCAATACATTAAAACTTTATTTACAACTAAGCATTAAGTATAGGCAAAAGATACACATGACAACCTCTAAATGTATGTGTTGCAATCCACAATGTGTAAGAGAAGGAAGAAAGAATGAGAGAGAGAGAGAAGAAAAGAGATAAAGAACCTTCCATAGAGGCAGGCTAGAGAAGGGGGAAGGAATTGGGGACATTGGTGGTGGGAATTGGCACTGGCGGAGGGATGGGTGCTGGAACACGGTATGATCAAAACTCAAACATGAGCGTCTTTGTAACTATATATCTCTTGGTGGTATAATAAAATATAATTTTTTAAAAAACTTTATTTACAGGGGTGTGGGGGATGTGCTGGATAGATAGTCCAAAGGGAAGGTGCATGCTTGTTTTATATGTATCTGTGATGACCATGACCTGGGTTCGAATCCCCAACACCACATATGGTTTCCCCAGACAGCACCAGGGGTTGCTCCTGAGCACAGAGCCAGGAATAGCCCCTGAGCACCGCTTAGGTATTACCCACCCTCAACCCCTCAAAATAAAACAAATAAACAAAAATGGCAAACAAGCAAAAATCGAAACTTTGGGGTTAAAAGTGTTGGACAAGGGGAAAACGTCTACTCTCTAATCCTCACCGTGTTTATGCAGTAGGATTCAAAATCACTGTCACTAGAACCATTCATTCTATTCCATGTTCCACTATGTGAGAGTGTGCCATGAACTGAATTATGTTCAGATATTTTGTTTGTACTACCCATTTTGAACTCCGTTTTCTGTAAGAATGGTATGAGGCAGTTTTATTCTTCCTCTTCTATAGATAAAGAAGTAAAGACAATAGAAGCAAAGATCATTTATCCAGAAGAACATGGTTTTTAATTGACAGTGCTAAGTTTTGAAACCATGATCTGAATAATGCAGGAGCACTTTTCACTGCAAAAGATCATACAAAAATCTTCAGATGAGCACTGAGAAATCCAAGAGGAATATGCTGTTTTGTTTATGTACTTATTACGTTATTATTGAAAGTACTGATATTAATGTTTTATATTTATGTCTCTTGCCCCCCCCCCAGAGAATGCAACTCAGTTGGTCTGAGATGACATTTAAAAAAAAATCCCAGATGGTCTTCACACCACTCAGAGTAGTACTGCATTATGCCAGGATAGACATGTGAAAGACAACCCCAGACTACTTCCTTTGTGATATATACTTGTCATTGTTTCTAATATTTAAGCTATAACTTCAGGTTAAATCAAGTGATTAAGAGGGTCATTTTTCCTCCTATTACCATCATGAGGGGGCTCAGATCATCATCATCTTCTTCTTCTTCATCCATGTCACTGTCATCCATAAAGCCTGATTAGGTGGTTGATCACAAGGATTCCTGAATGTCTGAGTTCTTCCTGTTCTTTGCTCTCCTCTGAACTTCAAATTTCTCCCCGTGATATGAGGTTTGTAGCCGTTTCATTTGCTTTGTGCCAAAGATTTTGAAAAACCTAGATTTGTAGGAATTGAAGCTACATCTTAATCCTTGCTTGATGTTTTATTAATTTTGTTCTTAATTTTGGCATGTTCATAAAACAACAAATTCAATTTACTATGTTGGAGATAAAGAGCTTCATGGAAACCCAAGCAATTCTCATTACCTCTATTTTGCTATTTTTCAAAAAGTGTAAACATTTTTGCTACACAGATGCTCAGCTACAACACAGTATAGATTTTTTCTCAAGAATTTTGAGAAGTTTGGGTAGAATATTTGCTGCATTGTGTAGATATGGATGACAGTCTCAGTCAAATCATAGCGCAGAAAACACAATACTGAAGTAAGCACTATCCTCTGTCTGCTTTAATACTCCAGGACAAGAACAAAATCAAGGTATTTAAAGGAAGGTCACTAGAACCTGGATCTTGCTTATCTTGTCTCTCTGTAGTACTCTTGGCTAGGCCACTTAAGTTTTCCTCTTTCTCAATTGTAAAATAGGGACTCTTCAGTCATCCAAACGAATTCATGAAACTAAGGACAAAATCTAACGAAAACATTTTCCTTCCCTAACTTAATCTTGGCGCAAGTGCGATAGTTTATGAGGGACCCTCATGTTGTGTATCACATAAAAGTGTCAAGCAAATAGTAAGACAGAGAAAAGTAAGCAGAGAAAGGAAAGTAAGGTATAGAACACTATCAGAAGCAAAGGCCTTAGGAGTTATCTTTCAACCTCAAAGTAAGTACAGAAAAAAGCAACAAAACCAAGACTCCAACAAAATCAACAATGAATCACTAAATTTGTGTTAAGATTCTATTGCTTCAGTAGCACAAGAAAATATGCAAGATTTTCCCAGAGGCCTCAGGGTATGGAGCATCCATCAAAGCCCCAGACACACCCTCTATTCAAATTCAATTTGGCTAAGATGACTTCTTTTTATGAGAATTCATGAGAAAATGGTTGACTTCCAACCTTTATGTTATCAGAGTTGTTTGACATTGAATTACATGGGCCTGGACTATAAATCTTGACTTCAGCTTCACATGTAAGGCATTTGATGTGTCTGGGAACCTGCTGTAAGAAAGAAATTAACTGTAAAACAAAGTAAAATGCCTGTTCCCATGGGAAGACCCAGCAGGACCGCTAATAGATCATGTGTTCCTTTGGAAGACACTTGTTCCTCTGGTCAAACAACAACTAATATTTTCACTTTCCATTGCCTTGGACAGGAAATATGGTGCTAAGGGCTGATAGACAGGGCAAGGCATCATATTAATTACACGGTCAGTAAACATTTGCTCGCCCGTGTTTCCTCACGGTCTGAACATTTCCTGGTTGGAGAACAGTGATGCCACTAGCCTCGGTTAAGTTTTACTCTTGTGTAAGTATCTAGGAAAAAAGGATGCATTTTTCAGGGAACCTGACAAAGAGAGGATGGGAGGCTGAGAGAAGCTCCTTGCAATCTGGAGCTCAGCTGCTACAGCCCACTGCCCTCACAAAGACCAGGTGTTCGGGGACGTGAAGGCAGAGATTTGATTAGGTGACTTGAAAGCACTGGATATTGTATTCTCTCCTCACTTCAGGTTTCAGTGCATTTTAAGGCAGAGAAAAGAGAGAGAGACAGAGAGAGACAGAGTGAGACAGAGAGACAGAGACAAAGAGAGAAACAAAGAGAAAGAGAGAAAGCAATCATCCAGGTTAACGGTAGATAAATGTGCACCACGTGCCATGTCAAACACCTTCCAGTTCCCCAGCTCCCAACTCTATTTTCTGGCATAGCTGCACAAGACTTGCAAAACTCTGCAAACCTGAAGCTGCTTTTTTTTTTTTTTTTTTTTTTTTGCTTTTTGGGTCACACCCAGCGATGCTCAGAGATACTGGCACTGCATGGGGGGACCATATGGGATGCCGGGATCGAACCCGGTCAGCTACATGCAAGGCATACGCCTTACCCGCTGGACCATCACTCCGCCCCCTGAAGCTGCTTTTTTAAAAAGCAGTGGTTCTTGAGACTGGAAGGAAAGTACAGTGGCTGCTGTGCTTACTTTGCATGCAGCTGATGTGGAGTTAATCCCCAGCACCTCAGATGATCTTCTAAACCCATCATGAATGATTCCCTGAGCACAGATCCAGGAGTAAGTCTTTACCACAGTCTGGTGTAGCCATCCTCCTAAAAACAATAAATCAGTGGTTCTTAAATGGTGTCTCTGAACTAGAAATCTGTGTGTCTCCTTGGTACTGCTTTGACATGTGAACTCAGACACCCAGTTACACACCTATTGAGTGGCATAATTACTTGGGTTGGGGCAGAAATATGAGGTAGCAAAACTCTTCAGGTGATTCTGATGTCTTGAGAGTCCTTGTCATATAAGGATTGGCATGTCCCTGTGTGTGTATAAATGCCACACAGACACCCAAGATCTCTTCAGAGATCTATGCTCAGGGTCTGAGTGGACCCACAGTTCCTGTCATATATATATACCACTTTGCACGTCTCTGCTCGGCCTATTTTATTCCCTTTGAGGACTTTGGAACCTTCTCCTGTGGGCTCTTCAACTCATCAGTTTCCTGTTCAAAGGTTACACTTCTGATAAGTGCTCCCCCACCGCAGACACCCCTTAAGTATCTGCCAATAGACATTGTCCAGTGTTGTCCTTGTAGCAACTTTCCCAGATTGGAGATGACTGTCCCAACATGTTCTAAATTACAGACCTTTCTCTACAATACACTAAAGTTCCATTAGAACAAGCAACAGATTATGCTTGTTTTTCCAATACATATACTTGGTACTTCTAAAAAAATAAATCTAACATCTTGGTTTTCTTCTCCCATCCCTCTAAAAATACATACTTTTGTCTGACAATTACTAGTCAAATAAAGCCAGAAAAAGGGTCTAATCTCATTCATAAGCTGCAATTAGATTTCCATTTGTAAAGCGATGAAAAAGTGTTGGGACAAACCATTCACCTTAAGAAAAATGAAAGTAAAAAAAAATTAAAAAGCAAAAAAAAAGGGCCGGAGTGATAGTCCAGCGGTAGGGCATTTGCCTTGCACGTGGCCAGCCAATGCTGGCCAGGGGTTCAGTCCCCAGCATCCCATATGGTCCCCCGAGCACCGCCAGGAGTGATTCCTGAATGCAGAGCCTGGAGAAACCCCTGAGCACTGCCGCCTGTGATCCAAAAAAAAGAAAAGAAAAATGAAAGTAAATTTTAGGTGTTGTGTTGCAGGTACTACATAGTCTTTAAGAAGCTAGAAGGGTGGTGGGAGCAATAGCACAGCAGGTAGGATGTTTGCCTTGAACACGGCCAACAGAGTTCGATCCCCAGCATCCCATATGGTCCCTCAAGCACTGCCAGGAGTAATTCCTGAGCACAGAGACAGGAGTAACCTCTGAGCATTGCCAGGTGTGATCCAAAAGAAAAAAAAAAAGTAATGAGAAGGTGGAAGGATCAAGTGGGCCCTTAAAATAGTATCATGTGGGAATCTGAAGAGGGCCTATATTGTTTAGCAATGCAAGAATTTCGATATATATGTAGGTTTTTATGAAAGAAACTTTTGTTTTCTTTGAGCAGAAGGCTGTTTTTCTTCTATGGAGTTGTATCTGTTATAAGACAAATAGGAAAGTCATAATCAAAATTCAGTGCCTAGATCAAGGTGTTACTCAGTGGTATAGCACATGGCCCTCTGTATATCTTTCTCTCCTTTATTATTTTTATGTTTCTTTCTCAAGGTAGAGGAAGAAATCTGAAAAATCAAAAATGTGGCATCTAAACAAACCCTTTGTGACCAAGAGATTTCAGAAGCTGACTGATGATGTAGCTGATTATTTTATTGGTCTTTCAACAAAAGGTGCTTAAATGACATTGTTTTTATCTCTATAAAGGCTTAAATGTTTCCAAGATGCATTAGAGTCTCTTACTCCCTGTAGAGATGGAAGAATAACACAAATGACAGTGCATGTAGAAAGCAGCAGACAACGCCCGCGCGGTTGCTCCATTACTCTGTCATCAGAGATATCAGCTCTAGGTTGGGCGCTGAGCATTAGCCCATGTAGCCTGATATGAGTTCATGAGGCTGGAATTCAAAACACTAACCAGCTGTGGGAACCCAGTGAGCAGCCTGTCACACTGAATGGTATCCAGATTAGAGCTGTGAGAATTTGGGAAAACCCTTCTTACTAAGTAAGTTTACTCCATCCTCTTTTCTTTCTTTTTTTAAATCTGCCGTGTTTGCTAGAATCATGAACCTAGAGCCACACATATTAAGAGTGGAAAAAGAAGGACACTTCTAAAAGCCTTTATGAGGCAATCAGGGAAATTGTAATACTGACAGGATACTTAATGACCTTGTAATTAGAATTTTAGGGTAATAATAGAATTCAGTTCATGTAGCAAAATATCCATAACTCTTTAGAGATGTGTACTGAGGAATGTTGGGGGGTAGAAATGATGTCTGGAATTTGTGTTAAAATAATTCAGGGGGAAAAAATGGACAGGGAAGGGGAAAAATTAAACAAGTATCACAGAGTCTCAGTAAGTGTTTAGGTTGGGTTGGATTATAGTGGTTGGGTTATTTTCTCTCCCTATAAAAGTATGTTCAAAAATAAACATAAAAGAAGTTATTATAAGAAAGGACAAAGAAATAATGTTAGTCCAAAGGCAAAATTGTTGCCTCAGTAATGTAAAAACATCTTTTTAGCTAAGGATTTTCTCAAGAGAACACACAGACACACACACACACACACACACACACACACACGGCAAATTAAAAAAAATTAAGTTTATACTCTCAGGTACTCAGGACTTACAAATTTCCTTCTATGGTTCATTCGTTGGTGGGAACAGGCAAAGAAGTTTAAATAAATGGTACTGAAGTTGAAAATGGCATATTGCTTTATTTGGTATTTGATTGTTCATTACTGTTTATAACAGTGATCATGTGGGAATAGACCAAACTGGAGAACTGGGGCATATTGGAAGGGTAAAAAAGAGTCTCAGGTTCTACTGGACTTTTATTTTCTCATGAATCTTGTGTGACTCTCATTTAACAACTCTGTGCTTTAGTTTTCTCATTCTATAATATCTCAGAGTGATATGATGTGAAAGGAGCTAAGGTTTCTTTTTAGACTGTAAGTTCAATTCCCAGATTACATTAGAAAATCTGCTTCAGAAACATGGGAGATAAACTAAAAGGGCAGTTTCTGAATATCATTAGCAAATAAGGAGGCAGCAAATTATTAAACCCCTATTGAATTCTCAACATAGGAAATTCAAATGTAGCAACTTCTGCTCCTAAGAAAATCTGACTGGCATATGAAACAAAATGGAAAATAAGCAGGTTCCAAAAGTGGTTGTAGTCACACCATAATTCTATTAAGAAAAAAAAGTGTTGCCAACTCAAATACTTCATGCATTTTTCCCAAGACAGAAAAGAATGTATATAAATGATACTGACTTATGAAACAAGAAAGTTTTATATTTTATTATGTATAAGAAAATTTTTATTTTCTTTATAACAAATGAAATATATATAGTCAGACTGAAATTAAACTGCTTGAAATCGTACCCTTTTGAGAATAGACTAGCTTTACAAGGACCAAACCATTTACTTGTTTACATTATCTGGTAAGAGTCACAAGTGTTGGGTTTCAAATACATGACTGATTTCAGAAAGATGCCGAATAAAGACGCAGCATTAAAATATTTAGTTATAGTTTATTTTATTCTGAGCTCTTGCTTTGAGCACTTTGGTGCCTTCCAGATTTCTATCACCTCTGGCTGCTTCACTTGAAAATTGAGGTCAGTGAATACAAGTTATCATGACAGCTGAGCCTCCCACTTGGTTAGTAACTGGTAGATCTCATTATGTAAAATTTCCCCCCAAAAAAGTCTATTATATTTCCCATTATAAAATAGACCAGGGATGTGACTCTGCAGTTGATCATGTTTCTTGTATGTGTGAGGCCCTAGGTTTGATCCCTGAAATAGGACTTGAGGATTAGAGGGGATGATGAAGGGGGATATTCAATGACTTGTGTTGCAGTAGATTTTTCACTTGGATTTACCACTTGTCCTTTGTTTTCAAGTAATCTATTTATTCTTGAAAGTCAATCATGAAATATTAGGGAATATTCCTCCTGAGCAAAAAGGGTGTGGGATATATTTCAAGAGGAAAATAATCATTTATTGCAGTTGGATCGCTTAACTTAGTAGTCGCCTATTAACAAACTTTAAAACATCAAGTGACTATATTTGATGACTATCAGGGAACTGTAATGAACTTATCAGAAAGTGATTACTTTTACTTCTTTCTTATTTTTCTGAATTATTTAATAATTTTTTTCTGGATTATTTATTACCACATTCTGATCTTCTGTTGTTACAGATATCCGGGTTCTTCGGATTTCAAGAAATGAAAAGTTATTAGAGGTTAGAGCTTTTTTCCCAGATAAGTATTGTTGAAGATGATGCTTCTCAATGATGGGGAAGGAGACTGATGCATAAGCATGAGGAGACATCAGGGATGAGAGTTATAGCTGGCTCTTTAAAGGGACCCTAGTCACAAGAGTTTGTAAGCTCTTGAATATGGGCTTGAGAGAGTTTTTTTTGGTTTGTTTATTACATTCAATTTCTTTTTTTCCCATATTATTTAAACAGTGTGTTATACAAGGTTGTTCGTGATCATTTGTTACAGGCATTCAATATTCCCTCTAATTTCTCTATCATTGTCATCTTCTGTTCACCAATGTCTCCATTTTCCCAACTTCCTCTCAAGCCTGCCCTGATAGCAGGTGCACAATAATTTATTTTATATTGCTTATTACCACTAAATGGCTTGGGGAATGATCAAAAAACATTTTCATAGAAGAAAATTTGTGAAAGTCGTTGTATCTCACCATAGGGACATTAAGTTCTTGTCTGAGGGTTTACTAAGCTGTTGTTGAATGTTAAGCCTTCTGTATTACCTGTATCAATGTTTTTATTGGTTGTAATTAGTTGGCTTCCACATTACACCCCATACCATCTGGTGTGCTACTACTGGGATATCAGTATTGTAGAGTTTGGATATGTCCCTCTGGAAAATCAAAAACATTTATCTGGAAAGTCCAAATGGAGGCCTCCAGCAGCTTTAGCGTGAGTGTGACAGTGGCTTCTGTGGCCCTTTTAGGGTGGATGCTGGCCCAGCCCCTCCAAGATAGCCCCAACGGCCTCAGCCTGGAATGGGAGTCTGAGAAATTTTTCCAACTAATTGATCTCTTTCCAGATTTATTTCTGAGTCTCTGAACAAGGCCAGTAGATGAGCTTACATGTCTGAGGTGGTGGGACAGGGGATGGCTGCCTGGTCCTCATAAAGTACAGGGAGGTGGGAGGTTGTTGCACATCCCAAACTGGAGAAGGCCTGGAGTTTTCAGCCAGGAAGTTGTGTTTTTTTCTTCTTTTTTTTTAATCAGCAATCCCCTTGTCTATTGCTAGGAAACCTTGCACTCTTCTCCAGGAACCATACACTGCCTGCTGGCCAACTGCTTTGTTCCTAATTGGGGTCTTCCATGAGACATTATGGGTGTGTCAGACCTAGAGGATGGCAGAGGAGGCCTCAGTTGTCAGAACTTCTCAATACCTGCATCCCAGGGAAGTCACACTAAGGGAAGGTTTGTCATGTGAAGATCAGGAATTCCACCCTTCCCTGGTATATGTGTTTGTATGGAGGGGGCAGGGGTGAGTTTGTAGTCAAAAGGTCTGATTACCTGAAGAATTTACAGTCTGGCCTTAAGGCAAGTTCTTTGATAATCAGAGGAATTTACAGGTTAGCCTTCTTGACCCAGGTGGGAGACCAAGTTCAGCTCTTATTCTATCTCACTGAGACCAATTGTTTTCCCTAGTCAGAAACATTTCTCTAGTTATATAATGAACATTAGTGACAGGGAAGGATTCAACACAGTCATATCTAGATTAAGAGTAAAATCCTTTGAGAATAGGTACAATTCTATGAAGTTAGTCATCATTATATTTCATTCTGTGTTATTTCAGTATTAGGGACTTTCCATAACATTTATGAGCTTCTGAAAAAAATATGCCAGCTCACATTATATGTCACCTGTTTTTCTTGAGCTTCATCCAGTCCAAAATAAGAAAATGTTGATGTTCTGAATTATCTAAATCAAGTTTTACCAATCTCCTTCCCCTTGTGTTTTGTTTGTTTGGGCAATGCTTAGGATTATTCCTCCTGAATCTGTGCTCAAGTGCTTGAGGGCCAATATGTACTATCAGGGATCAATCTAGGGTTGACAGTATGCAGGATAAGCATCTTAACCCCCTGTACTATCTTTGTGGTCCAAACTTTACCAATCTTTACACTTCATCAAAATCAACTGGGATAATGCCTAGTGCCCACTTCATCAAGAGCTTCTGACTCCAGACTTCTGGGTCGAAATCTTAAAAATTGCCATTTATCACAAGTTGTTGAATTTTTCCTTGAGTGGTGTTGTTGATTTGATCTGCGTTGAGAATCACTAGTCTAAATGCTTGAGTAAGTAAAAAAAAAAAAACCGTAATTACTCCATTCTATTTTATTCATCAGTCAGTTAAAGATTTTTGGCTAACTACCCATTTTTGGAGCTGAAAACTGAATGTAGATGATCCCCGGAATATACAAAGTCACCCTGTGTCTATGTTCAGTGGTAGCAGAGCATGATCCACTCAAAATTAAGGAGACTATTGTTTAATTTTCAGGCTAAGGAATCTCATTTTGTTCCACTTAATCCTGGCCACCCAGATACACAAAGCATCAAAATTTTGCTTTTTACTGTCACTGACATTTACTAATGTGACAAAGCATCTAATAAAATCTGAAGTTTCCAAATGCAAGCTAAAGTTCCACAATGTGACCCCAGGAAGTGAGGTTCACCACCTCAGCTGCAGCTGTTGCCCTTTGTGGATCATTGATTCTGATTCAAGCATCTCTAGATCCCAGGACATACTTGCTGGCCCAGACTTTGGATTCCATCACTGGACCTTTTGGATGTCGCTCATACTAAGGTGATAATTACACCAAGCATAAAGAAGTCTTTCAATAGTGATTTCCTGTATCTCAATTATCCCAACTCAGAAAAAATCTTGCCATTCAAATGAACTGGCGTCACAGATCCCCTGGAAAGAAGGGAGGGTGGAGGGGGCAGGGAATAGAACAGGGGAGGGGAATCCCTTTCAAAAGCCCTCCCCTGTGAGGAGATGAGAACAGGAAGAGGAGGATCCCAAGATTTAGCTATTTTTAAATTGAAATGCAGAGTCCTTTGGTCCCCTCTCCTCTTTCTCTTAAGTCACCCCTCCTCGCCCCAAAGCTGCCAAAGGCATAAATCCCTAGGGCAATTAATTCTGTCTGCATTTCCTCTGTACTCCAATTAGCAAGTTAGCTCAGCCAAAGCTAGGCAGGGAGAAATTTGGGCTGCTTCTCAAAATTTGCAGCCTCTTTTCACAAAGCTGATTCCCAGCAGGATCAAAGCGTTGCCTCCCAATAATGTGGCTCTGGAAGATATCCAGGATGGTGGAGGGGAAAATTTAGGAACAGGTTGGGAGTGGAAGCTGAGTGTTCACTTTACTCAAAGGATCTTATATGATTCCTGCTCCAGAACGGAAATAGCCCATATCCAGGGAGTATTGTGTGGCATCTCCTTTATAGATTCTATGAAGTGGCCAGTTTAGTGAGGATGCAGATGGCATTTAGCAACTCTCTGGGTTCTCACCCCTAGAGGTGGGGGGTAGTACTCACTAATGACTGCCACGCTAATGGAAAGAAAAGGAAAATTAGCCCTGATGTTGATATAGAACAGTCTAGGACAGGACAAAGGCAACTGTCAATTTACCCTCTGGCCTACTTACTCTTGCCTGAAAAGGGATGTTATCTGTACCAGGAAAGCAAACCAATGTGTTAACACTTATTGCCCCTGTTTTATTTTTAGATTCTTCCTTCAGAGAGAGGAGAGCAGGGCCAGTTGGACTTCAGGCCTCAAACCACATTTGGTTTTCTCAGGTTTCCCTGCTCACAAAGGCCTCAAATAATTTTTCATGGAGACCTAGCCAGAATATATGCCCAGATGTCAGCATAGGTAGCAATGACCTCGTGACTCAGTTATATGTTCCCAGTGGGGTCTATATCATCACCCCATTCAATTTTCCCATTAAGGTGCTGTTTGTTTTCCAGTTGACACAGTTCTTAGGAAATACTTTTCTTTTTTTAAAGAAATATAATCAAGATGATTTCACAAATGTAAGAAAAAATATAAACAGTTCAAGACCAAGACTGTCTCTGGTGAAATTGCAAGCACCTTAAAGGATATTAACAGTGGGGAGCTCTCGGGAAGGGGACTTTCTAAGACCTATCCACTGGTTTTCTTCATTTTTGTGTCAATGTAGCTGTCTCCTGCTATACCCAGGAAGTCTGTGAATTCCCATAGTAGTCTGTCAATAGGATTCATGGAGGGAAAGTCCGCAAGGAGAATTCTAGGGAAGGCTTAACAGCTTAGGATACTCCTACCAGTCTCAGGTCTCCTGCAGTTCTGTAATCCATAGATATAATACTTAATATTTTCACAAAAATTTTATGTGGGTGCCAAAGGAACACTAAAGCCAGTAGGGCGGTTGTCTTGCATGCAACACACCTAGGTTTGATTTGTGATACCATGCATATATGACCCTCTGAGTATAAAGCCTAGAGTAAGCCCTGAGTACTGCCAGATATGGCCCAAAATTAAAAAAGAAAAACAGGTTTTTGCTTCAGTCATATCATTGGAAATAGAGTAATTCCTCATGAAGTAACATGGAAACCAGAATAAGGGGCAGCACTTATAGAGCAAAATGGAAAGTGAAGAAGCTCCCACAAACATAAGTCTCTTCTCCCTAGAGCCTGAGGCCTGTTTTTTATTTATTTTTTACATGCTTGTTATTTATTTTTATGAGATATCATAGCTTATAGCAGTATTGAAATTACTGTTTTATGGTTGTCATATAGTTGATCACAATCCCTCCACCAGTATGCTAAGACTGTCCACCTTTATCCCATAATCATTTCTTCTCCTGCCTCTCTTAGTCTTCTCAGTTTTGGGTCTTGTTGATTATATGTCAGGATCTGTTTCTATTGATGATTGTCTAATCACTTGCTTTATTGTTTTATGCTACACATATAAACAAGACCATCCAAAGCTTGTCTTTTACTTTCTGGCTCCATTTAAATGACACTCTCCAACTCCATCCAAGTGGCAGCAAAACTCCAAGATTTCCTCTTTTCTCATAGCTGAGTTGCATTCTATTGTATATAAATGGCACAGTTTATCCATTTATATGTTGTTGAGTATTTAGGTTGTTTCCAGATTGTATCAAAATCTGTGACCAACGTAGGTGTGTATATATCCTTGTATATATATAATCCTGTGATCAACATAAGCATACACATGTACCTTCAAAGTAATGCCCTCGGGCCGGAGCGATGGCCCAGCAGGTAGAGCATTTGCCTTGCACGTGGCTGGCCCATGCCGCCCAGGGTCGATCCCCGGCATCCCATATGGTCCCCCGAGCACCGCCAGGAGTAATTCCTGAGTACAGAGCCAGGAGAAATCCCTGAGCATTGCCAGGTGTGACCCAAAAAAGCAAATGCCCTATGTTCCTGCTTTTCTGTAAGAGTTTCCCAATAGGTAAAGAGCTGCAGAGACTTGTTAGCTGCATATAGAGATTATGTACATAACTAGAAGAAATGAATGTGATTAAAAAAGAATTGTGCCATAGAACACTAAAGACATTTAGTTGGTGTCCTAAATAATTTCGAGAAATACCTGAAAGCATGAGTCAAGCACTTTTTTAGCCACAACCTTGTGCATTCAAATGCACAAGTTTGCATTTACTAGCACACAAATATTCACCGTTACCAAACTGATACAATGACATTTTTGTTTTTGCTTTTTTTAAATACTGATCAAGCCTGATAAACACATTATTAGCAATGGTGCATTGAAGTTTGTGGAAAATAATTTCTACTCATGTCCCTTTTCCCATTCAATGTGTATAAATCAAATCATTATGCCCTATCCTGGAGGAACTGTGAGGTAACATATCCTTGACAGTTAGCTGAACTGTATTCTTCACAGATAGTCAAACTGTTATTTTTATGTATTTCTCACTAAAAGACAGTCAAACTGTTATTTTTATGTATTTCCACTAAAAGACAGTCAAACTGTTATTTTTATGTATTTCTCACTAAAATATATACTTCTATTTATTGTTTTATTAATTTTTATTTTTAATATTATATTATACCACCGTGAGATATACAATTACAAAGATGTTCATGATTGGGTTTTAGTAATACAGTGTTCTAGCACCCATCCCTCCAGCAGTGCCCATTTCCCACCACCAATGTCCCCAATTCCCTCCCCCCCCCCTATTTCCTCTATGGCAGGTTCTCTCTCTCTCTCTCTCTCTCTCTCTCTCTCTCTCTCTCTCTGTCTTTTCTCTCTTCCTTGTATTACACATTGTGTATTGCAACATATATATTTAGAGGTTATCATGTGTATCTTTTGCCTATATTCAATGCTCAATTCTAGGCTGGTTTTATCACTTTCGACAATTATTAACACACTGTTCCCTTCTCTGTCTTACCTAACCTCTATCACACGTTTGTGGTAGATTCCACCTTTGACAAGACCTTCTGATCCATGTTTTGCCTGACTTTGGATATTGGTATCATACTATATATATGACTGCATTTATTTGCATGATATAATTTTCTTGCGGCCACGCGGTTCATCAATAAATGCTGGAATTTGAGAGGACTACAAGAGTATGCTACCCACACAGCAGAGCCTGGCAAGCTACATGTGTCCTATTTGATATGCCAGATACCAGTAACAATTATAGACCTCATTCCCATCACCTGATGGAATGGTTTGAGGCTCTTTATGTTCCTGGAGCAAGCAGGTGCCCTTGGGCTCTACTTGCATGAGACAGGTCATAGGAGATGTTACTAGTGCCCGCTCGAAGCAAATCGATGATGAACAAGAAGACAGTGATACAGTGATAATTTTCTTATGAGTCAAATTGTTGGGGTTTTTACCTCAAACAAAATGTCATACATATATCTCTTCCATGAATGCACAATGACAATATAATCTTGAACCAGCTGGATATCTGAAAATTAAAATTTATTTTCTATTTATTTGGTGCTCCCAAATAAATTGGATACTTTAAGAGAATATCTTTCACTTATAACAGTGGAGAACACAGATGACATGGTAATTTTTGCTTCCTGTGAAAACACCTTAAAGGACTTACAAGTGAAAGTCTGTCTGTGCCAGGAAATAGCATGACTCAAAAGCACGGCTCACAGCAGATGTATTGGTTTAGAAGGGGGCATTTCTGAACTTCTCCACTCCAGCCACACAGCCACTTGTGCAAAAAATACACTACGCATCCCTACACTATTGGCTTGACAGCACTAGGACTAAAACTAAAGTAAAACCAAAGTCCTGGAAAACAAGGAATTTGCTTTGTCATAAATCGCAAGAATAAGATTACATCAGTTGTAGTTTTATCACTTGAGAGAACAATTACAGGGAGTTTCATCCGGGTATTCTGGTTTTCTGCTTTGCCGAACAGCAAATGTAGTAGAAGCTTATTTTAGAGTCTTTTGATCATTTTCCATTGTTCTTAATTCAAAACTCCATGCATAAAATTATATTACATAAAGGGCAAGACAAGGAAACTGCTTACAATCCTGTTCTAGCCTTTAAATAGCTCCAATAACAATAACTCACATTTTTGGAGTTAAACTATATGTCATGGGCTATACTAAGTAAGCAGTTTCTTAGCATTTAATTAATTTAATCATAACATTAACCCTCTAAGGTAGACATTAAGTGTATTTTCAAATTAAGGAAGGAGAAAGAAATTATAAGTAAGAAGTGAATCTTTTTCCTTATTTTTTTGGTTTGGGGGCCCCAACTTATGGTGTTTAGGGGCTACTTCTCAGTTGGTGCTCCAGCATCACTATTAGAGGTGTTCAGGCAATAATCATGTTGTTCTGTAGATAAAACATGAGTTTCCCACGTGCAAAATGTGTGCTTAGCTATTTGAGCTAGCACTCTTGTCCGTTAAGTGACTCTTAAAAGAGCATATAGCTCAGCATCATCAGATACTTAGTTGGACATAAAACTTATGTTCTTAACTCCCTTTCTGTAATCCATAGTCTGGAGGGGAAGGAAAAGAGAAAGAGAGAGAAATGGAAAGAAATAAAGAACCTGCCATGGAGGAGGGCTGGAGGAGGGGGAGGGAACCGGGACGTTGGTGGTGGGAGATGGGCACTGGTGGCGGGATGGGTGCTGCAACACTGTATGACCAAAACCCAAATATGAACTTTTTAACTGTATATCTTTGTAATTGTAAAAATAAAAAATTTAAAAAAAAATTGTCCCAAGAAATTCAATAATGGAAATATTCAAAAGATAGAGGAATAATAGCACAACTCTACTTTTTATGAACTTATCTCAATGGTTAAATAATTTATTAAGTGCAGAAGTATAATGAAAAATGTACTGGTTACTCTTGTCTTCATTAAAGCGAATGAATTTTTTAATCTCTTTTCTTTAAGTCACAACAGAATTTTTTCTACCAGCTTCAAACCTCCATTCTCCATCAGCCAATAAACTATATTAACATCTATAGTAGATTTTAATAATTTTAGAAAAATGGTTTTCAGTGTGTCCCAAAAAATAAGTTGAATGAACATAACCTGAAAGCATGTTAGAATTATAAATTTTTATATTGCAATTATTTTTTCATTTGTGGTACCAGGGATCAAACCCATGACCCTGGCACATTCATTTCTGGCCTGTCTCACTCATTTTAATATAGTTTTTATTATTTATTAAACACAATAGGATGGGGCCGGAGAGATAGCCTAGCGGGTAGGGTGTTTGCCTTGTACGCCGGCCCATGCCGGCCCAGGTTCGATCCCGGCATCCCATATGGTCCCCGAGCACTGCCAGGAGTAATTCCTGAGTGCAGAGCCAGGAGTAACCCTGCCAGGTGTGACCCCCAAAAAAAAAAAAAGCAAAAAAAAAAAAAAACAAAAACAAACACAGTAGGGACAATGGATCAGAAAATCATTACTATTAAGAAAATATTTGTTATACCCATGAAGCCTAGGAGAGAGACTAGCCACACCCTGGGAAGCACCAGAATTAAATAAATGAAAGGAGATGAGCTAGATATTTTGTGGCAGCTTTCAAAGGAAGGAATTGGAGAGACATGACATGTAGTTTTAGGAGTAATAAGTAGCAAGAATTGTTTTGGCTTTGACTTTTTGGACCACACTCAGCTGCATTAAGGGCTCTCCTCCTGGCTCTGCACTCAGCAATCGTTCCTGGTGTTTATTGGGCATTATGTGTGGTTCTGGGAATTAAACTCAGGTGGGCTGCATACAAGCCAAGTACCCTAAGCACAAGACCCGGTTACGTTTGAAAATTTTTTTCAGCAAGCTACGAGGCATAGAGACTATATCTATTAGTTTGGTACCAACACCTGAATTAATCTGATTCCTAACCTGGGTAAATACAGACTTAGAGTTAAGCTTCTTATGTCTTTGTAATTCCTTGTACCCTCTTATTCGTCCAAGAAATGCAACGTTTGTGACCACTATGAGAAATACCTCAAAATGTTTATTTATGTGGTTGATGTTGAATAAGATTTTGGCACAGTGTGCCTTTGACTATTGCCAAATTTGGGGGACCACCCTCCTACAATCACATGGAATCACAATTTAAGATGCTAGACTTACATGTAAACACCCTGAACTAAAGCCACCTTATAATTTTTCAATACGTGGTGTAAAATTGAATACATAATCCCCACTGAACAAACCTTTAGGTGTTATCACCCACCAAAGGTACTGACAGTATGGAGAACATGTGCTTATTGGGCTCTGTTTACAGAGAGGCAAGGTTATTTTAGGCGGAAATATGCCCATATTACTAACAGTCCTGAAAATGATGCATATATAGATGCAATGTTGCTTGTTTGACAGCAGTTTCCTACAAGTTACTCTTAATAATTACCAGACTGTAGACAGTTGAGGAAACCACCATCAACTACCAAAAGCTTACTTATCTGTAGCCATCAAGAAAAAAAAATTATTCTTTTGCACAAAACATTAAAAAGTACAGTTTTTTATTTCAATCTAGGACTTAGAATATAAAAGCTTTGTAAATCAAGTGATTCTGAGCTATCACCTCATATTTGTTACAATGTCCTTCATCACAAAGAAAGCAGTGACAAGTGCAAGGTAGGATATAGAGAAAAGAAAACACTTGTGCAATGTTGATAGGACTTTAAGAGGCACGACTACAATAGAGAACAGGTATGGAGAATCCTTCAGAATTTAAAATCAGAATAAACATATGATCTAGAAATTCCATTTATAGGATGCTATCTGAAGGAAATTCAAAGACCATCAAAGAGACAGATAAAGCCCCAATATCATATTTTATAGTAGCATTATTTACCATAATTATGATGAAAATGTATATATCACTTGTATGACTTGTATCACTTGTCTACCCGTTGTTCATCGATTGCTCAAGTGGGTGCCAATAACATCTCCATTTGTTAGGAATTAGGGCTATTATTGTTACTGTTTTTGGCATATCGAATACACCATGGGTAGCTTGCCAGGCTCTGCCATGGCTCTGGGTTCATCCCCGCTGGCCCAATAATTTTCTATGTCAGACCATCAACGGGCTCACGGGGCAGAGCCCTGGGTGTAGACAAGCCTGTCTCCTGTCTGCCACCTGCCAATGCAGCTGGGTACCACAGCCATACCTACAACACCTCGAGGGGCAGGGAAATTTTATAAGTATTGGCATATATATATATCACTGTCACTGTCTTCCCATTCATCATTGATTTGCTCGAGCGGGCACCAGTAACATCTCCATATGACCTGTCTCATGCAAGTAGAGCCCAAGGGCACCTGCTTGTTCCAGGAATATAAAGAGCCTCAAACCATTCCATCAGGTCATGGGAATGAGGTCTATAATTGTTACTGGTATTTGACATATCAAATACGACATGAGTAGCTTGCCAGGCTCTGCCGCGCGGGTAGCATACTCTTGTAGTCATCTCTAAATCCAGCATTTATTGATGAATCGCGTGGCCACGCAAAACCGGTCTGTGATAGGCTGGTCTGCTGGGTGGAGTTCTGACGAGGGGGAAGTCCGGATGTGGAAGATAGAGGCTCCTCATGGAGTGGGGGGTCATCTGGCTTGTTGTGAGGCTCTGCTGGGGTGGCAGGCCAGGGCTAGAACCTGCCATCCCTCCCGGGTACCTCATGAGCGGCTGGGCACAGGGAGAGCCAGTAGCAGCTCTGCCCCATGTTTGTGAGTCATATATATATATATATATATATATGTATATGTATATATACATAATAAATTAACAAATGGATGAAGTTATGAGATGCATAATAGATGGATAGACATATAGACAGATAAAGTGGAATATTATTCAGCCATAAAAAGGAAACCTACTAACCACTATACAGAGGGTGGAACTTGTAGTTATTATGGTAAGTTAAATAAACATAAATAAGTTAATATGCTAAGTTAAATGAACATTTGATTATAAGATAAACAAGTACTAAGAGTTTAATGTTAAACTTGATGGCTATAGTTTACATTGCTGTGTAGTATATTTGAAAGCTACTAAGAAAGTAAATTTGATTTCTTAATGCAAGAACATAAATATTTATTTTTTCTTTACATATTGTTAGTCATTTCACTGTATCTATATCTATCTATCTATCTATCTATTATCTATCTAATTTATGTCTATTTATTATGATGAATGTCTTTTTATGGGAATATATAATGTATTCATCAAGGGACTAGACCAGTTTGGGATTTTTTTAACACCACAGGAAAGGTAATACAAATCCCTTTGGCCTATCTATAATAAGATACTATTAATTTATAATCATGAGAAATTTTAGCATCAGCATTGTCAAAATTTTAAGTAAAAGAACAAAAAATGTCAGCCTGCTCTTAACTTTATTTTATTTCTTTAATATTTTATTATAAGACCATGAGATATACAATTGCTTCTTCTTGCTTCCTTCTTGCTTCAGGAAGAAGCAAGCAGATGTCATTGGGCTACAATGGCACATGATAGGGTCAAATGGAAACGTTGCTGGTGCCCACTCGAGCAAATCGACGAATAACGGGATGTCAAGTGATCAAGAGATATACAATTACAAAGATATTCATGTTTGGGTTTTGGTCATAAAGTGTTCAATATGCTGAATGCCATAAGCAGTGTTGTATATCAAGCATAACTCAAAAAAAAAAAAAAGAAAACAATGTAATTAAGGTGTCTGATGACTTTATTGGCTTTCATTTGAAAAGAATGCTCACTATAAATTGTTTTCTATCTCTAGTTCGCTATCATTGAGAAAGTATAGTTCTGCCAGGGTCACCAAGACAACACATATCAAACACAGAATATATAAAGCATGATTATCACACCATCCTGCAACTATCAATCAGAGACTCTGGAGTGTTGGATCAAGAGGCTAATTTCACACGTTGTGCAGGTGATTTTGGTACTTGTTATGGTAGGATTTGTTTGCCTTCTTCCACACAGCACAAGAAAACAAGGTCTGGATGCAGTCGACTGGTTTTGATCTCTTAACTCCACCAAGAGTGATCCCTGAGCATAGAATCAGGAATAATTCATGAAACCACTGTATGTGACCCAAAAAGCACACAAAGCGCAGTGTGTTGTGCAGAAGAATTTTTTTCTTTTTTATCTAAATTTATCAACTTTATATATGAACAGTATGTATAGTCAAAGACCATTTAAGGAGCCTAAATTTTCTTGAATTTTTAAAGACATTATATATACACAAATACTTCAAAGAATGTACTCTGTTTTTTATATCACTAGAACAATTGTCTAAATTACAAAAGAGAAAGACAACCAGTGTTTTAAATAAATAGACACTGATATATCATATGCCTGAAACCTCATTAAAAGCAACTTTGCAAATCACAGTCTAAATAAAAATTAAATTAAAACCTGAAATAAAGACAACCACTGTTTTTAATAAATAAGACCCTGAGACACTTCAATATAACCTTGAAATCTTGAGATTTAATCTTTAGAATGATGTGAAACATAGCTTTGGCCCAAGGACTTTAAAGAGTCTTTTTTAGTTCACCGTTGAAAGATCCACATAATTTGTATTTGCACAATTTTCCATAAATGTCTGAAGGACTTGCCTCTTTGTTTGGTCAACAACAGGAAACTGTGGGCAGTTTTATGTACAATGGAAAGATTGTAGATAGAACCAAACTTGTTACTCCCAAAACTTTGAAGTCCATGTTTTGAAAATAAATTGATGCAGAAGAGAAAAACAGAAGAATCATGACCCAGCCTTAGCTGTGCTCTCATTAGTGATGTAGGATAAATGAATAAAACTCTTTTGTCCCTTATTTTTTCATCTATATTGTCATGGAACTGAATAGAGGAAATTTCAAGGCAACTGAAATTCAATTTGTACAGAGGGAACTGAGATTCAATTTGTACAGAAGCAATTTGTTAAGGGAACCAATGCTTTTCACTTACCACAGTTAAAAAAGAAAGAAACGTTTACACCTACTCTGAGGCCTAAAAATCTTAATATAAAGTATTACCTGAGATATATTATGCAGTATGCTATCTATAACAGGAGTTTTCAATTTGGTCAATGGCAGAATCTTCCTTAGAAGGCTTTAAAAATTCCAGTATAGATCATTTTGGGGTGTGTCTCAGGCATTGGAATTTTTCAAAGCTCCCCAGGTGACTCTAATGTGCAACCAGGTTTGAGAATCACTGGTGTGTGACAAATCCCAAGGCATTCTTTAAATCAGAAAAGAACACAGTGGTGGTTAGTTCTATAACACTAGAATATGCATGGGGCTGGGGGATTGTGGAGAGGTGAGGATTTAATGGCCTCATCCCTGAAAAGAAAGGGCTAGTAAATAAACTAACTTCAGGAATGATTCTCTAAGGCTAGGAAATGAACAGAGAGTGGGTAATAAAATTGTGCCTCTTCTGGTAGGAAGCATAAAGTTTATTTAACTTCAGTAGCACTGGAAAAGCCCATCAGCTCCAATATTGGTGTTTTCATGAAGAATTTTTTTGGAGGTTGGGGTGGAGATGGTCAGGCAATTTCCCATCTGTCTAAGAGTGCGCAGGCAGCAGACTGCCTAGTGTGTTTGCCAGAGCCGGGGAAACAGGACTGCACTAGTGAGATAACAACTGGAACACTTGGCTCCCTCTCAAAGGCTGGCTGGAGGAAGAGCAGGATGATTTACAAAGGGTTGAATAATATCGTGGGTTATTCAGATTAAGGTATATATAAGGTAAACTGCCCCTGTTCTTTACTGTTTCTTTATTCCACTCTTTTTAGTGAAATTTGTAGTACATTACTTTTTCTCTGTCTTTGAGTAATATTATTTGGTTTGGCAGATAGGAAACTAGGGGGGTTGAAAACTATACATTTCAAACTTGTCTCTTGCATTATACCAAAAAGCTTTCTGATTTGAATAAACGCCTTTTGTTGCACCATAGCAATTTTGGGTGGGGTGGAGTCAAGTTTATTCCATTCATTCATCTCAATTATTTTGCACAACACTCATAACTTTAGCTATAATCACCAAAATAACCCGGCTCGTCACCGACCCATCCTGCAGCAGTCTTTTCCAAGCCTGGTCCAGGTATGTTGATCCAAAAACTCACACACACACGGGGCAGAGCTGCTACTTACTCTCCCTGTGCCCAGCTGATCACGAGGCGTCCGGAAGGGATGGCGGGTTCTAGCCCCGGCCCGCCACCCCAGCAGAGCCTCACAAGAGACCAGAGGAACCCCCCACACCATGAGGGCCACCATTTTCCTCATCTGGACTCCCTTCTACTCAGAACTCCACCCAGCAGAAGAGCTGATCATAGCACAGCTCAGTCACGTGGTTTGTCAATAAATGCTCGAGTTTTGAGGTGACTACAAGATTATCCCACCTGCACAGCAGAGCCTGGAAAGCTACCCGTATCGTATTTGACATGCCAAATACCAGTAACAATTATAGACCTCATTCCCATGACTTGATGGAATGATTTGAGGCTCTTTATGTTCCTGGAGTAGGAAGATGCCCTTGGGCTATCGCACATGTGACAGGACATATTTAGATGTTACTGGTGCCCTCTCGAGTAATCAATGATCTATGGGATGTCAAGTGAAGTGATCAAATCAAATACAATCACATAGACACGAAAACAAGCGAAGTCAAAATATGTTAGTCTAGCACAGATCAACTGAATATCACACGTTTATAAGCTAAATAAATGCTTATTTCTCCATGACTAGATTTTGTGATTGCTAATACAACATTGTTGTAGCAACAGATAACTGATAACAGCAGCAGTAAAAGTTGATGATATTCTCTTATTATGCACAGATAGCAAAGCCCAATGAAATTGAAATACAATATAAAAATAAAATACATTGTAATGTATTAGTTATTTGATATATCTGTGAATAATTTATTTTCTTTCTTCATTTTTGCTATTATGGCCACAGCCGATGGTGCTCAGGACTTTCTCATGGATCTGTGTTCAGGGATCACTCCTCGTAGTGCTTAGAAGCATGGACAGTGGTGGGAATCAAACCAAGTTCAGTAGGGAGCAAGGCAAGTATTCTAACTCCTGTACTATCTCTCCAGACCCTCAATGGAAAATTTAGGAACTGTATCCAGTCATATTGAAGGCAAATGTTTCCACCCTGGGGTAGTATGGTATAATTTCCTTTGTCACCCTTTGATTAGCTTATTTGGTTTTTCTCTGATCTGTATCACTAGAATTTTCAACTTTTGTATCCAACTTTTAATCCTTTTCCTAGAGAAATAGCTCTCTACAATGGTTCTAGTATATTCTTTGAGTTTACACAGTCATATATATACAGACACACAAAAATATTAATATAATGGCCATGATTATTGCCAATACGCAGTATCTATAAGCAATGTAGTAATTTAAGAAAATTACTTTTCCAATAATCACTATAAAATTCCAACTACTATGTATTGTGGAATATCTTCTTAGACACAGCAATATTATTAACTGTGCTTTATGGCCAATGAGCCTAGATTCTTTCTCTCTTTAAAACACAAGCATGCATTATCCATTATGAGAGCTGAAGATATTTATAGCTTTGATATTAGTTGGTAAATAAACATTTAGGTGATTTACTCTGAAAATATATTTATGATATATAGCAATGACCAACCAATAATTTGTAAACTGAAATATCCCAGATGTATCTGCCATTGGAGTTCATCTAAATTTACTCATTCAAATCCTTTTTCTCTCTCTCATATATTCCTGCATATATAAAGTACATATGTGAATTATAATATATGATTTATAGAGACATATAGTTCTATATGTAATTCTATAACACATAAGTTACAGTTATGCAACTATATATAACTATATACCTCCATAACTCATATATTATAATTCACATACATGGTTTTGCTTTGTAAATACATACAATTTGGTTTTGTTTGACTTGGAGTCCCATCTGGCTGTATAAGGACCTGAGTAGATAGGCAGACAGACAGACAGACAGAGAGGCAGGCAGACAGACAGACAGACAGACAGACAGACAGACAGACAGACAGACAGACAGACAGACAGACAGACAGACAGACAGACAGACAGACAGATAGATAGATAGATAGATAGATAGATAGATAGATAGATAGATAGATAGATAGATAGATAGAGTTAGATATAGATAGATATAACATATGTATATGTTTTATATACATATGTGTACTGTCAAAAAATATAAAGATTACTCCCATAAAAGAAGTTTCCTTAATATACAATGAAATAGCAGTATAAATATACATATATATATATATGGGAATGAGGTCTATTATTAGGTCTATAATAATAGACCTCATTCCTATGATCTGAAAGAATGGTTTGAGGCTCTTTGTGTTCCTGTAGCAAGCAGATGCCCTTGGGTTATACTAGAACAGGACAGGGACAAATGGAGACATTACTGGTGCCCGCTTGAGCAAATCGATGAACAACGGGAAAACAAGTGATTCAAGTGATTGATATATACACATAACTGCCAACCATACAGAAATTACTCCCATAATGGAAGTTTCCTTAGTGTACAATTAAATAGCAGTACATGAAGGGAGCCTTGCAATCAATTAATTTAATGTTGTGAGTTTGGGGGTTTTATTTTGTTTTATTTCATACCCATAAAAATGCCTACAATAAAACTTAGTCAAAGTTAAGTTTAGACAAATATGTGATGGGCTAGAACTCTCTCTCTCACTGTTTAGGCATGTAAATAAGTACCTACTATTGGAGGCTGTTTTTGCAATATTGGCAGAAGATGAATGCATGTACACATTAAAATCCAAATAATGCATGAATAAATTCACCACAGACTTGTGCAGGATTGTTCACAGCAACATTATTGGTATGAGTATTATATTATTATATCAATATTATTATTCATAATAACCAGAACTACTAAGAAAAACAAAAATGTCTGTGACATTTGAATTAATAAATAATATGTAGTTAATTTAGACAATGGAGAATTATAGAGCATTAGAAAAAATTTCAAACCACACACATATGAGTGTACCTCACAAACACATGAAATGAATGAAACAAGAAACAAAAGAATAAATTCTCCCTGATTCCATTTACAGCAAATATAAGAAAAAAAAACAGGCAAAATTAGTCTGTTGCTACAAATAACCTTAGCAGTTATCTTTATGGAAAAAGTGAAGCAGTGAGTGAAGAGGAACACAGAGATCTTGAATCTTGATGTTTCTATTCTGTTTTGCCTTGGTTTGTTTTTATTTTGGGCTACACATGGCTGTGCTTATGGTCTGCTCCTGGCTCTGTGCTCAGAGATCATTCCTGGCCATGCTCTAGAGACTGTGGTACTGGGATGAAACCTATGTCAGCTGTGTATGTGCAAGCACCTTACCCACTGTGCTGTCTCTCTGGCATCCCTTGATATTGTTTCTTGTACCAATTATTGGTTATGTGAGTAGATTTTTCATTAATCACTATGTGTATTTATGCTGTAATTTGGATATGTCAGCTACATTTTAATAAAAAGTTTGTCTTCATTAAAATGTTTTATAATACCAGAATGCATTAAATTCAGCATAATCAACTATAAATCCTCTTTACTAATCTGAAGAACTCCATCAGCATAATGGTGATAAATAAGTTACTGCTAAAGGCACTATAAAGTAATAGAAAATAACATGATTCCTTTCTTATCCCCATCCTACTTCTATAACACTTAAATAAAAAAGATTAATGTTGTTGGTATTAAAACTAGCAGAGTACCTGCTTCAGAGACAGGCTGGGGAGGGGGCCAGTCCCCCTCTGGGGACATTGGTGGTGGGAAATGTGCACTGTTGGAGGGATGGGTGCTGGAAAACTGTATGACTGAAACCTAATCATGAACATCTTTAATTGTATATCACGGTGTTATAATAAAAACATAAATTAAAAAAATAAAAGATAGCAGATTTAACATCACTTCAAAGGTTCTAGGAAAAATTTTCCTTATAGCATAATGACTCTATCTTGCGATCATCCCTTGGATAGACAGTTTCAATTCAATGCAACATAACTATTTGTCACCAACTGTAAAACAGAGAAAAGCAATATGCCTGTCTATGGTGTCACCAAAGAAACAGAAGCAGTTCTAGACCTAATGAGAATCCACCAATATATCAATAAGCATTTTCCAAATTTAGCAGTCTTTGAACTTCTCAGCAACTCCATAAATCTGGGAAACGAGCATTTCCCGCATTTTATAACTGAGGAAATAGTATTACAGATTTAGCCAAGGTCACACAGGTTCAGAGTGACAACTATGTTCAAAGACCCCCAACTAATGACCTTGCTGTCAATTCTTTCTTGTGCCAGACCTCTTCATTTAAGCCAATGCAAGAATAATATCTGCTCTGTTGGGGTTCCTCTTGAACACCAGATATGACCCTTCACAATATTCCTGTGACTAAATTTAGTCTTCCTGTCCACTCCAAACTTTCATGTTTCCATTTTAGAACGGAAAACCTGAGTACATGGCAGTGTATCTTGTCTGTTTACCTAAGCAAGGTCTTGATTTCTTCATGATCTGCATAAAACCAGAATCATTCATTGGGAGACATTCTCAAATATTTTAGAGTATAAACTTCCTGTACAACAACTTCTCAATAACCAACCTATAGGTTTAAGCTAATATATTAGTTTTTATCAAAACTCTCAAAAATTCATTGTTTCCATAAGAATAACTGTCAAATATAAGGAAATAGAGGCCAACAGAAGTGAATATTTAAGTGTTTTTCTCTATATTAAGAGAATGATCTTCTCCCCTAAACTAACCATATCAATCATCACAAAGGAGTTGACTAATAACACAAGTTTTCTGCAAAAATATAAACTCCATCTCAAAACCAGTTAAAAAGATATGTGCATATATATATACATATACACATATATACATATATATATAACTACAATTTGACCATCTCCATTTTTCTAATTTTTGCCCACTAATTCTGATGCAGCAATTTGAAAATTACTGTGTTACAATTAGGGAAGCACTAGAAAAAGTATCAGAATATTTAGCCCACAACGCATAGCAGTTTAACTCAAACTGAAAGGCTTAAGTAGAAATATTATCATTATCTGCAGACATAAAACATGAAAAAACAAAGAAAAGAAAATGAAGGAATATTTCACAATTCATAATAATTTATAAAGAAGAAAGAAATCTCAAAAATAAAAGGCAAGGGGCCAGAGAGATGGCCCAGCGGGTAGGGCGTTTGCCTTGCACGCAGCCGGCCCATGATGACACGGGTTCAATTCCCAGCATCCCATATGGTCCCCCGAGCACGGCCAGGAATGATTCCTGAGTGCAGAGCCAGGAGAAACCCCTGAGCATTGCCAGGTGTGACCCAAAAATAAATAGATAGATTAGATAGATAGATAGATAGATAGATAGATAGATAGATAGATAGATAGATAGATAGATAGATAGATAGATAGATAGATAGATAGATAGATAGATAGATAGATAGATAGATAGATAGTAGATAGATAGATAGATAGATAGATAGATAGATAGATAGATAGATAGATAGATAGATAGATAGATAGATGAATAAATGAAAGGCAAGTTTTTTTTTTCTTTAAAAAGATTTTAGTCGTATTTATATTAATCCTGGTTGTTAATTATTTCATGAAGCAAAAATAGGTATTGAAGACAAAGCAAAGGATAGCTGCAGTGGACATTAGCAGCTGTACATGGCTCTTCTTTGCAGGTTGTTAAAGTCACTTAAAAATATCCCTGTCTTTTTAATCATAATTCTCTTACACATTTCTTCTCTTGGTGTGGAACAAGACATGCCCACAATGTTATTTGCTCCCATTTGGAAGTCCTCAGAGGCAAGAATATATTTTTGCATGTATTTTGAAGGGTAAGGGGCAAAAGAATGTCTGGGTTTTGGCATTTTTGACCACACCTTATAGTGCTAAGGGATACTCTGGGCTTGGTGCGCGAAGATACTCTCAGAAGTGCTCAGGGAAACACACAGTATTAGGATCAATCACTTTTGATTGCAAAGCATGAACCGCAGCCAATGGCTATCTCCTCTGCTGTGTCTTGTGCTTCTAGCAGGAATTACAGTCTAAAAGAATCACCTGGGCCAGAGAGATAGCTTATCAGGCTGTAACACCAAGGTTCAGTGCTAAGCTCCATAGTTCCCTGAGAATCAAGTCAAAAGTAGCCCCTAAGAACCACTGGATGTGGACCAAAACCAAAAATAAAATAATACAGAGCAGTAGTTCAGTGGGTAGTGCTCTTGCCCTGAATTCAACCAGCCAAGTTTCAATCCCTGGCACCCTGTATGGTCTCCCCAAGCCATGCCAAATTTTCCTTAATCCCTAAGGGTAGAGCCAAGAGTAAGCCCTGAGTACTGCTAGGAGTGGCCCCAAACCGTAAACATATTTATAAATAATTATTAGTTATACTACCTTACTCTGTCCCCTTTCATTCCTGATTAAAGAAGCAAACAGAATTGACTTACTAAAGAAATAATTCACCAAAGGAATTCTTTCCTCAAGCATCTATGAACAAACTACATTCATTATGCAACAGACAACCTGTTAAAACAAATAAAACCAAGCCGTTTAAACACTGAAGCAATACAGAGCAATTGGCTTCAGATGCCCAGAATGGCTTTATGAGGCTAGTAAGCGGTGTGCTTTGCAATCCAGTGGGTGAGTCTATCTCCCTGACCCTGTGCACCATGGAATTCCCTCTGGTTTCTATTTCTAACTTTTTCAATTATGCAACCCTGTTTGTGGGATGAGAGATTTGTTCGTATGCTTGAGAATTTGTTGCCCTTCTCTCAGTTAAGCCATCAATCTTTGAACAAGAGACATTTCTCACCAGTGCTATAATTCCTGGGTGGAATCTTTGGGTAGATATTAAACAGGCCATTGTCGGAGAACCCTGGGTTCCACAACAATATAGGGGAGCAGGACAGGGATCACCTTTTGCCCCAGGGGATTGGAAGCTGGTGGGTTTGAGAAATACTAGCAAAGTCAACGAAGTTTTGAAAGCTTTTACTTTCACAGATTCTGGCGATGCAATCCAATAATAGGAAAATTCCAAACTTTAGTTCCCAGCTGGGCATAGGATACCTATAGGTTTTGGGTTCTCAGCCAAGATAGCAGCTACCACATGCTTAGGCCCAAACAGGCAGAGAGCGGAGAGGAAGAAAAGCAGAGGCAGAGGGAGAAGAGCACAAGAGTAGAGAGGGAAGAGGAAGAGAGTGAAGAGGAAGAGAGCTACTACTTTTGATCTCCTCAGCCCTGACCCAACTCACATCAATGGATCTCAAAGTCAAGGCCAATTCTTTCAGGTTTGTTTCCCCAAGTAACTCACCTAGTCCCATTGAAATGTAATATTGCCCCAGCCAAAGTCTGCCTTTGATGTTTCCCTGCAGGCCCCATGTAGAAATGGGGGAAGGGCATCTGAGATGAACTGTGACTCAGAGTTACAATATACAAACACAAAAAGGCATGTATCTGTACTGTAGATATTCTATAGCTAAGTATATATTTCTTCAAACTTTCATAAGATCCTTGTCTTTACTTCACAGTTGTTCTAGCACGCTTGCTTGCTTGCTAGGAGGCAAACAGCATTTCTCTGATTTAATTATAACTACATTATACTTGGAAATACAACATAGCCAGATACAAATACTGGTAAGATTTTCCCAGCCCCACAAAGATGGTGGGAGCATGAGAGAAAATATTTATACCAGCTGACATAGAATACATAGAATACACGGTAATATATTCTGCCACATAGAGAGTCACAGATCCAAACTGTTTTCCTGCCCTTTATCTACAAAGTAACCTGCAGGAGATAACTTCAGGCAAGATTCAGAGGCTCTAGGTAGCTGGGTACTCCAACAGGCCATTAGACTTAAACTTCTTAAGAACAACCTAGCCCCTCATTCAGGAGGGAAAATAAGGGTAGCAAAATTATTCGGGAGAACTGTCTTAATGTTAAAGTGAAAAGTTTTAAAAAACACAAATCTCAGAAACAACCTGGACAAAGAAGGTAACTCAATAGGCCTCAAAATAAAGGAAATTCATTTCAAAAATCGAATGTGAGGCTCATTAACTAGTTGTACTAGCAATAGAGTGTTTATAATGCAACCACTCCACAGAAAGTCATATGAAGTGTTCAGGTATATGATATTCAATGTCTAAACCCAAATCTAAACAATACAAATTACTGATATTCATGGCAAAAAGAAAGGCAATTTTAGCAGCTCACATTTCTTAGTGTCATCTTTTTATCTCGCCAAACAAAAGTCACTTTTCTTCTTTCTCTCAGTACTGTTCTTGGATTGTTCTTAGATCATTGTTTCACTGCCTCATCAAATGTGTTATTTAGGATACTGGAAGAAAAGGCCCCCGTAGCCCTTTTTGAGATCCCTGAAATAGCCAAGAGAAAACCATGTTGAAGATTAAAGGGAGGAAGAAAAGGAGAGGCCAGAGTATTTGGTCACCTTAATGTTTAGTCTCTTAGGCAAACTATGCCCTCACTTTTCTATGGTTTCTTCGAGAGAGGCGTGGAAATGAGTTGAAGGGCACAAGACAATCTCAACTTCTAGTAACAGGGTTACCTCCCTTTGCACTTTAAGCTCAAGGGGTCATCATGGCCTCAGATTTGCCTAATCTCCACATTTCTTTACTGGACTTTATTTGGCAATTTAAATTCCCAACTTTTGTGTGCCTAATTTCCAAAATCCTATCTCCCGGAAGTCTACCTAAGGAGTTTCATGCCATCCCACTGAGTTTCTGGGGTTCCCAGAGGGCATCCTATGGCAAGGTAATGCATCCCTTGCCTTGAGCATCCACACCTAAAACTCACCAGTTTAATGGCTATTTGTTTGAGTTGATCTCTTCCACTTAACAAGTCTTTCTTATTCCCTAAAGTTCTGGAACAAGAAACAACATTCAGAACTATTTTTTGTGTGTGTTTGTCCCGCTGATTTAATACATTCTCCATTTACCCAAATAAATGGAAAGTATGTAAGGATTGAAGTTGTATTATTGTGGTTAGTACATTCTATATTAAACCCAAGTTGAGGCTCTAAAGGGAATTTTAGCAAGATCATTATTTTAGTATAAAGAAACTTTTTAAATCACACCTTGGTTGGAATTGCTTATTCTAGGAATAGATATGGCCAGTTTAGCCTGGGTCATAGAGAATGGTCATGTGAGAAGTTGTAAAGGAAGGAGGGTAGAGTGGCTAAACCACCTATCCTGAATGCTTACTGCATCGTCCTAATGCTTTAAGTGTCATATCTTAATCTTGACACTGTCATATGGTATATACTCTTGATACTTTCAAAAACTAATAACAGGACAAAGACAAAAGCTCAAGTTGTCTGACCAAGATTACATCACGCATGTCAAAAGAATTAGGATTCAGAATAAAACTGTAAGACCTCATTTGCCTTATGCAAGTGAATATAATTTATCAGAAAGAAAGTAGCAGTAAAGAAAGCTGTTGTATTATAAGCAATGAAAGCAGAGTGGTGAATGGTGTCTCTCTTCTCTCTCTCTCTCTCTCTCTCTCTCTCTCTCTATCTCTCTTTTGTTCCATGAAATTTGCCTGAGTTTATAGCACAAACTGCTTGTTTGTTTTAGGAAAAGCCAATCACTCTGTGGTGGCGACACAGCAGAGGTGAGTAGCTGCAAAGGGGTGTGGGGACATAATTAGTAACACGGGAGGGATCTGTTATGTTATCACAGCCTGGTGGTGATTTTTTTTCAGGCATGATGACTTTGCAAGACTGGAGACATGCTTCCTCAGGAAGAGGGAGAGTGACAGAACATTTCCTCTCCCTAGAGACAGGATCCAGCCAAAGCATGGTCATGAGGGAAGACTTCACAGACAGACAATTTAACCCAAAGCCCTAACAATGAGACTTGAATAACCTAATGTAAAGTTGCATTTTATGTTTGCACAATGTAGATAATAATGTATTAAGAGACTTGTGCAGTATTGCTTTAGTATAAAAATACTAAGGGACACACACACAAACACACACACACAAACACACATCCACCAACTAATGATAGTATAGATAAACTTACGTTAAGAGCACTGTTCTGATTGTAGTTTATGATCTCTCAAACTAAGATGTTAGAACAGTTCTGGTGGAGATACATTAATCTAAGCCCTTCTTGATAACAAACCCAACTCAACTATAATAAGAAAAAAAAATAACTTAAATAGCTAATGTGTATATCTGTAATGTGGTATAAAAAATTTTCACAATAACTAATGATTTATTTCAAGAACTACTTATCAAATCTAAGAACTCAAAGCGTCACCATTGAACCAATCAGAAATCATAGATCCTTTTGGTGAATTGCTCTCAAAATAGACTCTCCCACTTTGACCCAAGATGGAATGATGGTGCTCAACAGTTTCTCATTCACTTAGCCAGATAACAAGTAAAAGCTTCTGAGATAAGGGCCAGAAAGATAGTTCAGTGGGTAGGGAGCTTGTGTTGCATACAAGCTGACCTGAGTTCAATCTCAGACATCCCATATGGTCCCCCAAATCAGGAGTGATTCCTGAGGGCAGAGCCAAGAGTAATCCCTGAGTACTTCTGAGTGTGACCCAAAAACCAAAATAAAGAAATAAATTAAAATAAAAAGAACTTGAGACAGTCTTCCTATCCTTCTTTCCGTACCTTCTATATAGACAGAAAAACTGCTGGAATTTACTGATTGACTCTATTATACTTACAATAGTAATTATATTATATAAGTATTATATTATTGAAGATGTAGTTTTATGTCTTTTAAAAACCTGGGTTAGGAAAATCATCTCATATCTGAATGATACAGTTTTGCCCAACCATGAGGTTAGTATAAAAGAAGAAAAGTCTTTAAAACCAATAAATGCCATCACCAGAGAGAGAAGGCATACCAAACAGAGGAACATCAGCAAGCCCTTACTTGATGAGCAAAAATATAGACAAAAATATTTTTTTAATAAGTGGGGTCCTGAGTGATAGCACAGCGGGGAGGGTGTTTGCCTTACACACAGTTGACCCAGGATCGATCCCTGGCATCATATGGTCCCCCGAGCACTACCAGGAGTAATTCCTGAGTGCAGAGCCAAGAGTAACCCCTGAGCATTGTTGGGTGTGACCCGAAAAAGCAAAAATTAAATAAATAACTAAATAAATAGATAGATAGTCGATAGATATAGATAGACAGACAGACAGACAGACAGACAGACAGACAGACAGACAGACAGACAGACAGACAGACAGACAGACAGACAGATAGACAGATAGATAGATAGATAGATAGATAGATAGATAGATAGATAGATAGATAGATAGATAGATAGATAGATAGATAGATAGATAGATAGATAGATAGATAGATAGATAGATAGACAGACAGATAATTAAATATTTTTAAATAATGGGAGAGGAGGCTAGAGTAGCAGATACTTTTTTAAAAAGGCAATTAATGTTTGGTGAATGAATGAATTCACAAAATTCATTAATTTATTCAAATGGTAGGCATTTATTTGAGTCTCTACTAAGACGTTTCCTCTCTCCCTGCTTCAAAGTGCCTTATCTTTGAATTATTTTCCAATGGAAGTTTTCAATCCAAAGTTACTATGCAACAAAACTCAATTTTTAACTTAAATTGTGAATAGTAAGTATTAAAGTGGAGAGTTCTAGTAAAATATTAAGTAATTCAAGTCCTATATATTTCTTCTCATAATTATATTTAGTTAACAACAGATTTTTTAGTGTGCTCCTTAAGAACAACATCCCCCAATGTTAAGTTCAATTATTGTTTCTGCCAAAAAAAAAATTCCAAATCTGTGGCATCTTTAAAGTAATTTTTTGGTGAAAATTATTGAACTATCTAGACATTCACACTTCTTTCACATAATTACTCAGAAATTGAAATACATATTTTAGTGTGTTTTCCTTCATTGCTTCAAAATATGGTTTAAGAAGAGGGACCAAAGGAAAGTTTACATTTACCATTTATTTTGCATTTTTATTTTGCATAGTAATATTTATGTTTCCAAACCCTAAGCCGCTGAGGGAAGGAGTGTGTCTATTTGTCTTGGCACTGGCTGAATTATTGTATGATCCACTCTTGCTCACTGAGTTAAAGGGATAATAAATAATAATGAGAAAGGGCAGTTTGATGGCTTGACTCAGTAGAAGCTGGGAGGTCATGTAGCAAGTGACCCCAAGAGTAAAACTCAAGTTTCACATCAATTACAAAATTGGGTGTAGAGTAGACAAGAACTGAGGCCCCGCTTTTTGTCTTTTTAATAACATGATGACTTGGTGATACCTCAGAAGAGAAAGAACGGTGTCTCAGTGTGTTTAGGCCTGCACAGCTAGTGGGGATGGCAAAGCTGCAAGTGAGAATAACAGTGCCAAATCTGCACGAAATTTCTGCTGTCAGAAAGCTTTACAGTCAGGATCAATCCTAGAGAATTACATTCAGCTGAAAGCATTTTCTTGTCATATTATTTTAACATCCCTCTGATTCACAAATGGCTAATTCTACCAATGATAGGGGATTTGGAGAGAAACTTTTTTGATATAAAAGAAAATCCATCCTGAACTAGAGTTATTAATTTTCTAAAGCTGCTCTCGGGATACAATCTTATGCAATTCCCAGTGAGAACCCCACTCCTTTACAATGAAGCATCAAGGATATGAAGACATTCCCACCCCTCCCTTCACTGGCTTGCCTCACCCTTCCCTCAGTAGATTTCCCTAATGAGGTTTTCTAATGAACAGTGAGAATGTTCGTTGTCCAAACTGCTAGAAGTTTTTCTCCCTTTCAATATGTAACAGGTGATCTGTATATCTTTAATCGGGACATGGTGAACTATGGTAACATTTACTGTTCTCATGGGGATAAAAGTGTTAAGAGTTTTCTTGGGTAAAAGTGTTAATATATCTCTTCTTGCTATATGTTGGGCACAAGAGCCCTCTCTCCCCATGTTCCTCTCTACTTTATATGTTGGGCTGAAATTCTATGATGACTCATGGCTAAAGAGCAATTAATAATGCTTCTCTGGGGCTGCAGTGATAGTACAGCAGATAGGGCTTTTGCCCTGTACATGGGCAACTGGGGTTCGATCTCCAGCATCCCGTATGGTCCCCCCTACTCCCACCAGGAGTAATTCCTGAGGGCAGAGCCATGAGCATTGCTCAGTTTCCACCCTCAAAGCAACAATACAACTTACCCACTCCATTTATTAAATTCAATAAGTGAAAACCATAACACAGATGGTCCAATTCATTGGTATTAGCTCAGCAAAAAGGTCATGACTTTATCAATATAATTCTCAGATATATGTTTTAATCACTTGACATCCACTTATTCATCGATTTGCTCGAGCGGGTGCCAGTAACTTTTCCATTGGACCCCATCACGTTCCAGTGTAGCCCAATGGCATCTGGTTGCTTCAAAATACAAATAGCCTCAAACAGTTCATTCAGGGTCTTGACAAAAAAAGTCTAATCATCTTGTAGGTGGGCGCCATGTGATCTTTTGACATCCTGTGGGATCTAGTCGGTAACGGCTCTAGTCCAGCGGTCATCTCCAAATCGCATTACATGTCCAGCCCATCTGATTTTCCATGCCTTGGCAAGCGAGACAGCGTCCCTGGACTCTGGAACAGAGACAGGGGGTCAGAGCACCGGATTCCTTCTTTCACTTGAGTGAGGCGTGATATTCCAAACATAGCTCTTTTGATTCCTCTTTGGGAGACCCGAATAGCATTCTCATCCTGCTTTCCTTGGGGCCCAGATCTCTGAGGCATATGTTAATGCAGGGAGAATGATGGAGTTGAAGAGATGTGCCCGGAGCTGGAGGTTCTTTGTCCTTTTAGCTATTTCTTCAATGCCTTTGAAGGCATTCCATGCTGCTCTCTTCCTCCTGCGCAGCTCAGGTTTTAGGTCGTTCATCATGTTGACTTCTCGACCTAGGTACACATAACTGCTGCATTCAGAGATGCTTGTTCCATTGAGAGTGAATGGGGCCTCTGGAACTAGTTCATTTTTCATGAACATAGTTTTGCTGAGATTCAACTGTAGACCTATCTTTCCACATTCTTGGTTGAAGTCAGCCATAAAAAATGTAAAAATTATATAATCATAAAAATTATATGTTTTAGTAAGCAATTTAATTTGTGCTGCTAAGGGATCAGGAATGAGGAGGAGGGAATGAGTGTCTTTGGTGGCAGTAAGGGCATGTTGGTGGTGAGACTGGCGTTGGAATACTGAATTCCTGAAACAACTGTACTCTGAACACCTTTGTAAATCAAAGTGTTAAATAAAGATTTTTTCTTAAATAATGCTTCTCTAAAAGTGTGAGTAGGTAGGTGGAGAGACAGTTTCACCTAGTAATTTATGACATAAAGAATTCTGCAGCAGGCTGGAGAAATACTCCAGTGGGTAGGGAGTTTGCCTTGTATTCGGCCAGACCCGGGTTCTATCTTCAGCATCCCATATGGTCCCTAAGCACCACCAGGCACCAGGGGTATTTCTTGAGTGCAGAGCCAGCACTAACTCCTGAGCATTGCTGGATGTGACCCAAAAAAGCAAAAAAACAAAAAAAAAAAAATAGAATTCTGTGACAGCCTGGAAATAGAGTACAAGGATTAAGGCATTTACCTTGCATGTGCTGACAACTATATTTGATCCCCAAACCACATTGCCCACAGACCACTATTCTGAGAGGCACCCTAGCAGAGTCAGGTCCCAGGAACCACTAGGTAGGCTACAAAAATAAAAAGAAAAAGTTCTTTTTTAAATTGCTACTCATTTATCTTAATTGAATTACCATGAGATACGTAGTTACCATGTTGTTCATGATTCAGTCATACAGTCTTCCAGTGCCCAATGCTTCACCAGTGTATATTCCCCACCAACAGTGCCCCCAAATTCCCTCCCTCCACACGGGGAGACTAAGGGGGAAAACAGAAAGTTCTGAGATACTGCACTGACAGGAAGAAAGATGTTGCCTGAGACCTGGGGGAAGCGAATAGGGGACCTGAGGTGCACATGTTACAACAGCACGGTCTAATCCCTGGCAAAGTCAGATTTCTCTCACAGATCTCCAAAACCTGTAACTTAAAATACACTGATGAAGCACCTCTGCTAAGCTGTGGGTTTTAGAGTGCAATATAATAACTTCTAAGAATCAAACTATGGCAGGAACTTCTAAGCTTTAGAAAAAGTATTTTCTGGGTGTATGTACATTTCTGAGGCTCCCTGCAGTAGGAATGGTTATGTCACCAACTTCAACCAAAGGAATACAAGAGAAGTGCTATTTCTAGCCTAACTATACTGGAAGAATCTTCCAAACAATTCTCCAAATGACCTTTTTCTCTTCGGTTACTCAAATGCAAGAATCTAGACAAGAACAAAGAGGCCTTAGGAGATGTGACATAATCATACAATAAGAGACTGCATTCCTGATGGACATTTCCAGGTTCAGGGACATCTAGACTGCATTCTCCATAAACAAAAAAATTAAACTTTTATTGTTTTAAGCTACCGAGAATTGCACAGTGGTAGTGTTTGTTGTAACAAACCTGCGTTTTCTGTTCTGACGACCCTTAACCACCAACCCCCACAAAAAAAAGTTTCAGAAGATAGAAAAAAGTTCTATAAAAAGATACTTACAAGTACCAATGAGCCAAATGTAGCCTGTGGATGCACCAAATAATATATTTCAGAGTGTTTTAAGTATTACTTTCAAAATTATAAGGTGCTAAACAAATGTCAGTGATTGCTACCATTATATGCAACACCCATTTAAGGTGAAAATAACTTCTTAAATTACAAAGATATGAAATAGACACATAGAATTGTCTTAATAATTCCTCTGAGATCATAGATTTTCTCACAGTAACCTGGGTCAATGGCCATCTTGTAGCCATAGCCTAACATTATGAATAAACAAAATAGAATCTATGGATCACAATTTAGGAACTTTACAATAAATCATAGGAATTTAAGAGTTCCAATTTATTCCAAGGAAATATTCATGCTTTTTATTAAAAAAACAAAACTGGGGATTTAGATATCCCCATATGTCGATCATTATAAAATTAATTATTGATTTAAAAGAAACATACATTATGGTAAATAAGTGAGTAAAAGATTGTTGAGAAACACTGTATTGGACCAAAATATCTTTAGCCAAAGACCTGAGCAATAATTCACGGTATCACTGTCTTCCCGTTGTTCATCGATTTGCTCGAGCAGGCACCAGTAACATCTCCATACGTCCTGTCACAGCAAGTGTAGCCCAAGGGCATCTGCTTGCTCAGGGACAGGAAGAGCCTCAAACCATTCTCAGGTCATTGAATTGAGGTCCATAATTGTTACTAGTTTTTGGCATAACAAATAAAACATGGGTAGCTCGCCAGGCTCTGCCCATAGACTGGTAAGCTCTATTTACCAGTCCACCTAAATAGCCTGATACACTAGAAATTTTCAAATTCCTCTTATAGCAAATGCTCTCACTTTGCTGTCAATAGGGGAAAAAGATTCAAGATAGAACTTTAAATAATACAGAGTTTAAGTAAATAGCACTTATTCTACTGTATTGTGTAAACACAAATCCACCAATATAAGCTACAGTCTTTGGTGAAAATTTGAGAATAATATATTTATATATACTGCAAGTATCTCCCACAATATATTAATTAGATACAAAGATAAAAGTAGTAACTTTATAATGTTGAAACCTAGCAGACACCACCTTATCAAGTAAGCAATATTAACATCACCATCAGGAAGACTATTAACCTGGTTATCTAAATCTCCAATTTTGCTTTCCCGTGGACAGCAAGCACATACAGAGTTTCCATTTGTGATACTCTTATCAAATATGTTAAAACCAATATAATCAGGAAAATGCAGCAAACCTAACTGAAAGAGAATCTTTAAGAAGTCAATTACGAGGGTTAGAGCGATAGTACTGCAGGTAGAACATCTATCTGCCTTGCATGCTGAGGATCTGGATTCAATCCCCAGCACCATATGTGGTGCCTGCCTTGAATCATACCGAGAGTGATTCCTAAGCAAAGAGTCAGAAGTAAGCTGTGAACACTGTGAGGCGTGACCAAATTTTTTCTTAACAATAAAAGAGGGCATAACAATAAAAAAGGGCAATAACTCAACATGTTATGCATAAGTTTTGCATGTGGGAAGCCTAAATTTTAGCCCCAGCACTACAGAGTTTGTCAAGCAGGAAACAACCTCAAGTACTATATGACCCATGAAACAGAAGGAAAATATGACAATTAACACCAAAGGTAACATCAAGTCATGAAAGAGAAAGAGTTGGAGGAACAGAACAATCAGATTAGAGTGACTGAGAAGGTACAAAGAGAAAAATAATGCGGAGACATGGATTGGATCCTGACACAGCAGAAGAATGGATTAAAATGATGAAATTCTAGGAAGAAATTTAATTAAGAATATTGAATTGATGTTAGTTTCCTTAATTTTTAAATTATAGCACATTGCTGTGTATTGCTGTGGGGAAAGGCTATAGGATCTATTGGAAAGCTAGATGACTTTTTGCCATCTTGTTATTCAAAAAATATCTCAAAAAGTGAGAAGGCAAGATACATAGCTTCAAAGAAAAATAGTAATTCTGTAGTATAAATGCTGGCATAGGTTTTATTTATAGTCACATAAAAGTCTGCCACGTGACACGCGCACAGTTACCATAGCCAGGGACCAAAATTATTATCACCATTAATGTACACATACAAATCAAATTTCTCCTGGACCCATGTACTAAAAAATACTTATAAAGTCTCTTACAAGGATTGATATAAATGTTGTGGAATTATTGAAATAAATGTGCACATACATAACTTGAATTTAATCATAAGGAAGCTTCAGAAAAAAACACATTTTATTGGACATTCTATAAAATTCTTGGCTTATATTTTCTAAAAAACATAATGCATGAAATAGATGGATTAAAGAGCTATTTTAGATTAAACAAAACATGAGCGTTAGGTACCTTAACACAAAGTGACTCAGGATTTAGATTTAGACAGCACAGACATGGGGGTGGAGTGACAGTCCAGGGGGTAGGGCATCTTCTTTGGATGTGGCTGACCCGGGTTCCATCCCTGACATCCCATATGGTCCCCTGAGTAATTCCTGAGTGCAGAGCCAGGAGTAACCCCTGAGCATTGCCAGGTGTGACCCAAAAAAGCAAAAAAAAAAAGAAAAGAAAAAGAAAGAAAGAAAGAAAGAAAGAAAGAAAGAAAGAAAGAAAGAAAGAAAGAAAGAAAGAAAGAAAGAAAGAAAGAAAGAAAGAAAGAAAGAAAGAAAGAAAGAAAGAAAGAAAGAAAGAAAGAAAGAAAGAAAGAAAGAAAGAAAGAAAGAAAGAGAGAGAAAGAGAGAAAGAGAGAAAGAGAGAAAGAAAGAGAGAGAGAGAAAGAAGAAAGAGAGAAAGAAAGAAAGAGAGAAAGAAAGAAAGAGAGAAAGAAAGAAAGAGAGAAAGAAAGAAAGAGAGAAAGAAAGAAAGAAAGAAAGAAAGAAAGAAAGAAAGAAAGAAAGAAAGAAAGAAAGAAAGAAAGAAAGAAAGAAAGAAAGAAAGAAAGAAAGAAAGAAAGAAAGAAAGAAAGAAAGAAAGAAAGAAAGAGAGAAAGAAAGAGAGAGAGAAAGAAAGAAAGAGAACGAAAGAAAGAAAGAGAACAAAAGAAAGAAAGAAAGAAAGAAAGAAAGAAAGAAAGAAAAGAAAGAAAGAACTTTCTTCTTCTATAAAGGAAATGAATGAGCCTATTGACGATACAATAACAGCACATATTATGTAAGAGATCTTTGTTAATCTTATAATTCTCAATTTAGATTATTATCCTAAGGTATGTAAAGAAAACGCTTATTTTTAGAGAATGCATAATCAGGTGTTGGGATGTAAGAATCATCATGTCTGCAACTTTCAATCAGTACAGAGAACATTAATCATACAGTCACATACCTGCAAAGACATATACACACATGCTTATACATAGATTTGAGTGAGGTATTTATAGCAGTTTTGTGTTGTGACCACACCTGGTGATGCTCAGAGGTTCCTTCTGGCTCTGTATTCAGGAATTACTCTTGGCACTGCTTAGGAAACCATATAACATGCCGGGATTAAACCCAGGTTGACTATGTGCAAAACAAGTGCCCTACCTACAATATTATCTATCCAAATTTGTATTTGTATATTTTCTTCATTTTCTCTATATTTTTATGACCTAAGTTATTCTGAAACAAAATATTTAAGATTTTTTAAATATCCAGTTTAGTCAGATCGTCCCTAGCATTTTAGAAGGGACATTTAAAGACCTAGGAATATTATGCTTTCTATGTAAGGGACATTTTTATTACTACTTATGAAATACTAATAACTACTGTCAACTTCAGGTGAGAGGGAGACTCTGAGATAGTGGCAAATTGTGAGCCTCATAGAGAAAGAGGGTTGTAACTGGACATTGAAGAATGAACCAAACGGAACTAAGAAATGGGATCCTGGGCAGGAAAACCACCTCCTCAGAAGGGAAAACGGGAGACTGGCCATCAGGAACATAGTGGGGTGCAGGTTTAGTGGATCTGGATCTATGCTGTGTTGAGTTTTGTTAGTATCAAATGAACCACAAGAGTTGGGATGATGATGTGGGTGAGGCTATGTGTGTGGGAGAAAAGGAGTTTCATGGGAAATGTCTAACTTCCTCTCAATTTCTATTAAGTTCAAATTTCTCTAAAATATTAGTCTCTTAAAAATTCTGAGGCATACCAACCCCAAAATAATTTTCTTTAAAATTATACTTCTTTGTTTTTCTGGACCATACCCAGCAGTGTTCAGGGAGTACTTCTAACAGTGGTTTAGGTATCACTATTGGTGGTGTCTGAAGACCGTTGACTGGGAATCAAAAGGGGGTTTGTTGTACAAGGCTAGTGCCTTAAACCCTGTACTATCTCTCCTGCTTCAAAATAACTTTCTTTAAAATAATTCTCTTTGGGGCCAGAGCAATAGCACAGCAGGTTGGGTGTTTGCCTTGCACGTGGCAGACCTGTGTTTGATCCCCCGGCATCCCATATGATCCCCCAAGCACTGCCAGGAGTAATTCTTGAGTGCAGAGCCTGGAGTAACCCCTTAGCACTTCTGGCTATGATCCAAAAAAGCAAGTAATAGTAACAACAACAATAACAATAATAATAAATAGTTCTCTTTGTATCAGTAAATATTTGATTAAAAAGTTATTTGATTACTATTTTGTAGCTAATATTTATGCCTATAGTTATTCTTAGCTTGATGTTTTTCTTAAATCCATGATTTGCAATACTTCATAAAGTTTCATGCCCACAGTGCTCCCACACACATCCATCATCAGAGTAGCTGCTTCCCTCCACCAAAAGTTTTTTTTTAATCTAAAATAAGTTTCTTTTTGAAAACAGCAAAGAATGGGCGGAGCTATAGCCCAGCGGGTAGGGTGTTTGCCTTGCACGGGCCAGCCTGTGCTGGCCCGGTTCGATCCCCGGCATCCCATATGGTCCCCCGAGCACCGCCAGGAGTAATTCCTGAGTGCAGAGCCAGGAGTAACCCCTGAGCATCGCCGTGTGTGACCCAAAAAAGCAAAAAAAAAAAAAAAAAAAAAAAAACCAGCAAAGAATAGTATTAAGAATTTCACCTCTATAGGGGTATTTTTCATTTGGGGGTCATGAGGTTTGTGTCACACCAGTGGTGCTCAGAACTTACTCATGGTTCTGCATTCAGGAATCACTCATGATGGGCCAGGAGGACCATATGGAATTCTGGGGATCAAACACAGGTCAGCCACATTCAAGTCAAACACTGCTCACTGTGCTCTCTCTCTGGCCTCCAGAGGTGCATTTTTAATTATATAAGTCAAGGAAGAAATGCTTTCAAAGGAAACACACAAACAATAAAATAATGGGGAATTTAAGAAATACATTTCACTTTAAACATTTATGATGCGGTAAACAATCCCTTGGGTCCTCTTATGAGTATTCAAAAGAGTTCAGTGATCTTTCAAGACTTGAAAGACAGTATCTTTTGCTCATGTTAACTTACAATAAAGATTAGTGTTCTACTACCTAAAATTGAGGAATTCACATGAGAAAAACATTCTTAGGGTCTTGCTGATGAAAGTGTAGCATGTAGATCAGTACCATCAACATCAGTAGGGGAGCATCTGAATAGAAATTCAGGTTTAGGCTGGAAAGATAATATAGGGTAAGGTAAAACAACAATATGTTGTTTGCCTGGCAGGCTGCTAAGCTGGCTTCGATCCCACCACCGTGGATGGGGACTTGAGCCCTACCAGGAGTGATCCCTAAGCACAGAGCCAGGAGTAAGCCCTAAACACTGCTGAGTTTGACCAAGAACAAAAATTGAGGTTAGAATTTTTTTTTGAAGTGTATGATAACTGCTTGGCCCCACCTCAAACCTCCTTAATCACATGTGTATTTATTAACAATATCCCTTGGTGATCCCTAATATGAGAACATAAGAAGTGTTGCTGGAAGATAGCAAGATCCCACTTGGAGTCTTCATGCCTTTCAATATCTAGAAAGATTCTTTAAAGTTACTGAGACCTAGGATATGCTCATCTGGTAGGTATGTCAAGAAAAACATCCTTTAGATTGAACTCTGCACTTAGCCACTAGC
Organism: Cryptotis parvus; assembly: GCA_021461705.1. NCBI lineage: Eukaryota > Metazoa > Chordata > Mammalia > Eulipotyphla > Soricidae > Cryptotis > Cryptotis parvus. The sequence continues at coordinate 133,298 of JAJIBD010003219.1, read as the reverse complement.
ATGCTAAGATTTTATTCCAAAACCATACTTACCTCTCAGCATTTTTTTTTTGCTTTTTTTGTGTTTTGGGCCACTCCTAGCAATATTCAGGGATTACTTCTGGCTCTCAGAAATTACTCCTAGAAGTGCTTGGTGGGCCATATGGGATGCCAGGGTTCTAACTCACGTCACTGCATGCAAGGCAAATTCCATACTCACTATACTATTTCTCCAGCCCCAATCTCTCAGCATTTCTGAGAAATATGCACACATAGGTAACAGTGACCCCATAGTTAGGTTAGGGTTTAATAGACTACAGCATCTATATTTGTGTGAGCATGCTCATGACATTCATTCAGTAACAGAATAGCTTAATGAGGCATTTCTCAGAATGTATTCCCATTGTTAAGGACATATAACCGCAAACAACACACACAAAAGATTTTATATTTGGATGAGACACATATACATATGAATAGAGGAGATTTTATTATAAGAAATAGGAGTAAACTGAACAAAGATATAAAAGAGAAATTCAGAAAAGTAATTTTGCTTCAGTATTAAGAAATGTCTCTTGAAGTGCCAATTAGCTGAAACTTAAAGAAGTGTGAGTGACGGCCGGAGCAGGGTACAGTGGGTAGTTGGGTAGTGTGTTGTCTTTCATATAGCCAACCCACACTCCTATTCCAGGTCCATATGGTCCCCTGTACCCACAGGGAGTAACCCCTGAGAGTAAAGCCAGGAGAAAACCCTGAGCACTGCTGGGTGTTGCCAAAATAAGAAAAAAAAGTGTGAGGGTTATTATGAGCATATTAAGTTTGATATGTTATATGTCACCCAAGGCTCAGAGGAATGTATTTAGGTGTACAGTTCAGAGAAATGATCTGGGTATTAATGCCATGTGAGTGATAGTCAATATCTAAATTGGTGATTCCCTGTCTTAGTTACTGCTTTGATTCACCTAATTAAAATAATCTTTATGTTCCAACTATTATCAAAATCTTTGTGGTAGCATAGAGATCGATAGATCAATAGATTAGATAGATAGATAGATAGATAGATAGATAGATAGATAGATAGATAGATAGATAGATAGATTGACAGACAGACAGACAGACGACAGACAGATAGGTAGATAGATGGATGGTTGCCTGGGGGCCATACTCAGGGATGTTCAGGACTTACTCATTCCTTTGTGCTCAGGAATCACTCATGGAAATGCTCATGGGTCTACATGCAAGATAAAACTCTGGTCAACTAGATACAAGGCAAGAACTTGAACCCCTGTACTCTGTTCGCAGCTGGCAGCATTTTTAAAAAGCTGTTCAAGAGATTCCAAATTTGAGAAAATATACTGCTAAATTTGAGAACCATAGTAAATAACGTTCATCTGAAAGAGTAGACAAGGCGCCATGGAGATGAAGAGTCAGAGCATAAGTCTTAAATGAGCCAAGACCTTAGTTCAACCTTTAGCACTGCATCGCCACCATGAGCACTGGCATTTATAGCCCTGAGAATGAACTCTTGAGCACCACAGAGTTCGTCTTGATGGCTCCCACTGCGCTGAACATAAGCCACGTTACATTGTGGGTGCTCAAGCACCCATCAGGCCTGGAATTTGTGGGGCCAAGTCTTATTGAGAATAGTCCTCAGGCCCCAAAATACTATTGGGGAGGCCTCTCCCTAAAGAAAATTAAAACAATAAAAAACAGTGGTGATCCAAACAGGGGGGTAATCTTATTTTCCCCCGGGTAATATTTAGAAATGTTTGGAGATGATTTAAATTGTCACTATTGGTGGTAGTGATGCAGATGGAGGATGATGCTGGCTTTCAAAAATTATAGCCCAGAGAGACAAGACTTTACAACTTCCTCTCTACAGCAAACGGTCATTGAACCCACAATGTCAATAATGCCAAATCTGAGAATCATAGATTATGCTACATACAGAATGCTGGTTCTTAAATTTGAATGTACATAATAATCACCTAGTGCACTGTTTTATACACACCATAGAGCTTTTGATTCAATGTCTAGAGAAGCACATATGTATTTGCCATATTCACAAGTTTCCAGGTGATACCGGTGCTAGTGATTCAAGGACCACACAATGAGAACCATCGATCTAGGGGTAAAATAGCTACATATTGAAATCACTGAGTGAACTTTTAAGTCTAATGCCTGATGCACATTTCTAGATGTAGACAGGAAAAGCACCTGGGGCATATGCCAGAAACTGGGAATTTGTAATTCTTTTTCATTTGTTTTTGGTATTCAGCTAATGCTGAACCCACTAAGAAGTAGCAAAGAAAGAAAAAGACAAAAGGGGGTCTTTTGCTTCATTGAAAAAAAATTATCAAGGACTTAACTCCTTTTAGTGAAAGGTTAAACAGAGGAGGAAGGAAATTGCTCAATAATGAAGCTAAACTTAGCCTCTGAGACAGGTCCTTTGAGACCGTTAGAAAAGTGGAAGGGCTGGAACAATAGTCAGTGGGTAGGGCGTTTGCCTTTGCATGCGGCCTACCCGGTTCAATCCCTGGCATCCAATTGGGTCCCTTGCGCACTGCCAGGAGTAATCCTGATTGAGTGCAGAGCCAGGAATAACCCCTGAGCATTGCTGGTGTAATCCAAGAAGCAAAAAAAAAAAAAAAAAAAAAAAACCCTCGGAAAACATGTTAGGAAACAAAAACAAAAGTACTCAAGTTAGGGAAGATCTTCAAGATCCTTTTAATCCAAACTGTCCAAGAATGGCAACTCAAAAGATTAGGACTAGTGTATGAGGACCTGTGACATAGTTCATCTATAATTAGGGTTTAAAACTTTACAAAAAGCTAATTTTCTTTCCAACTGCCTCTGATCTATCTCCTGCTTAACTCTCTTCAAGGACTTGTCTGAAAGACTACCCTTGACAGTACTCAGTTCAAAACCCAAGGACATTAAAATGTATGCTATCAGCTCCCTACATAAGATGATATGGTTAACCTTTCTCATTACCAAAGATAAAATAGAGGCATCAGAAGGACAATGCTTTGGTCATAATCACACAGTCCATAGCTGGAAAAGCTTTGACATGAGTCTCCTCTATGTGCCATTCACATTCAGCAAATCCTTTTCATCTACAAAGAAAATCTGAGAAGTAAATACCTGGAACCAGTAGCTTAAAATCAAAATATTTTCTTTGTTTTCAAGTTTTGCTTCATTACTAGGTAGTTGGTATGTGTTAGTAATTCTCATAGGCAGAGCCAGACCAAGGTAGGGGTTTCCCTGGTGACTTTTACAGGTGGAATGTGTTAGCTAACAAGTCAATACTCGTGTTAGGCAGGTAAAGGCCCACATCCGTTGGATCAAGAGCCTGGAATCTTTTATTAAGTAATGTGTTTTCTTTGTACCAGGCCCAACTCTTTGACTAGAGCCTTGGGCTCCACCCGTCAGGCCTTTTTACTTTGCAGTGACCTTGTTTTGGGTGAGGTCACATTACTACCCAACCAAGCCCAGTCCAGTGAGAGTTCTGGGATATTTGTGGATGAGCAGAGCAAGCCTCAGACAAATCCCTGGCATGGTCTTTATTCCAAAAGATTAGATTTAGAGCCGTCTCAAGGGTGATTCTTTTTCTCTAAGACTCTATAAGTGGGCAGAAATGATACAAGGATATTTGCTTAAGGGAGGGGACAAACGGAGGCTAGAATGATTCTTTTTTATTTTTTGATAGGTTTCACTTCTAATAAGGTGCCAGGTTTGTTAGACTTAATAAATAAACTATTTTTAGATAAAAATGATTACAACATAGGAGCCATCCACTAGTCCACCATAAAGTAAAAAGCTGTCAACCATTGGTAAGCTGAGGACAAATAAAAATGATAAAACTCAAAGTGAGTCTATAAATATTAGGGGCTAGTATTTTTTCAGAGCTCTATATAAGTTTTCTTTCAACAAACACAAAATTTACAGAATTAACACAGCAACTGTTTATTTTGTTCATTGTTTGTTTGACTGATAGTACTAGCTCGGTCATTTTATCTGATAATTCTGAGCTTTCCTGTGATCTGGGATATTCACTTAAAGTCCGTTGTTGCAAGTTTTCCAGAGCAACTTTTCTCAACCTTTTTCCAACCACGTCACCATTCCAACCTCATTTCCTTCCTGTGCCCCCACTCTATCGCTTGGGCCCTCTAGTCTCATGCTGTAGTCCATCATTTATGTGATTTTTACCTGTGGCAACGTTTAAATATCTTGCGGGCTCTCAGATGAGAGAAGCTGGCCCTAGATAACTGGGATGACTGGGCGGTGTATCTCATCATCCAGTAAACCTTCTGTCACTTGGTGGTCTCTGTGTTCCAAGGAGCAGCAAGACCATGCCAGGTGCAATGCCTAAGCACGTTTCAAGTCTCTACTTGCATCAATCATGCTTGCTACCATCCCATTAGCCAAAGCAATTCATCCAGCTTATTATTATCAAATACTTTCTGTATGGCTCTAGTGCTGCCAGGCAGTCTCTCTGGCTGCAGGATATTGAACGGCAAGGGCTGTTCCTTACTGTTAGCAAAGCAGTTGCAACTTTTAATTGCCATGTGATGGTGAGGGCATTCTGGGACAGGGACAGGAGTTGATAAATCATACCTTACTTCTCCCTTTGATTTTTTTTTAATGAATACATCAAAAACATCCCATAAACTCATGTCCGAAATAGGAATAAAATTAATAACAGAATGCAAACCAAAATCAAAACTTTAAGCTTATAAAATGTATAATAAAAATGTTTAAATAACTCAGGTAAATTAAGAAACCCACAGTAGAGGAAGTACGGTAGGAAGTGAACTTCAGGGTGAAAGAAATGTCAAGCCTGTGTTTTCTTAATCTCTTTTTTGGAGCTGTAGTCAAGCAAAACTTTTGATAGAGAACTGTTTAATAGGGCTGGAATCATTAAAAATATTTTCTATAATAATGCTCAAATGGCTCTATTTTATTAGTTTTATCTTCTGAGAATCTAGAAAATTTCGTTGACATACAAAAGATTCCTAAGTAATAGAAAATTGATTGTCTGCTTTCTTTTGTTAAATTTAATCCTGGAGGTAAAATGTCACCTGTTGATAAATTTCTTTTTTTTCCATTTTGAAAGTCACCAAAATTAGTCCATTGTGGTAGCTATACAAGTAAAATGAGAGGAAGGAAACTATACAGTTTTACTATAAGATATAATACCTCTGCTTTACCAGTTTTCTCCACATCAGGAGCTTGTCATGTTCATTGAAAATGTCACAGTTAATTTCCCTTTGCCTACATTCAAATACAATAGTAACTAGCAAATAAAAGAAACTGGAGAGCATGTATAGCATGTATAGCTCAATATTAGGAAATGACATCATACCTCAATTTGAATCATAAAAGGCTAGGAACATTTCACTTTGCCTGGAAGTTTACGCTCCTAGCTCGGGTGGTTATGGAGTAAAAAGCTAATAATGAACATACAGTGCTTGGGAATAAAACTAATGGAAATCACATGATAGAGAAATGGTGGCAAGGATATAGCGACCTGAATCTTCAGCTATTCTTACCAGGTGTAAGAAATACAGAGAAAAATACTCTTCTTCTTTCCATCTATTTTCAACCATGTTGCTTGAATAGAACTCTTTGACAGGCTGACTCTCAAGGGTCTGTGAAAACCTTTTCCCCATTCTGTAGCCCAAAGATAAAGGGTCATTTCTTCTGTTTCTCTAGAATGAATCAGAGAAAACCTCCTATGGACTATGTAAAAGATTTACGGAACCAATGCTAACCTGCATTATGTAGTTTTAGAAGAGTAGAAATTTGACATTCTTGACAAAGCCTCCTCCTTAAAAATTATCAATTCTTAACTTAAATCAGTTATTCATATATAATTATGACCATATATAAGTATATTCAAAAAATACCTATTTTTAATCCCAAAACAGTCAAGGGACATAGTTTATTTAGACATCAAACTAAATATAATTATATCTAGATATACACAAAACTCACATATGACACACACACACACACACACACACAAATCACAAATGACCTATCACAATGCAGTGGATACTCTTGTTTCTATTCTAAGTCTCTTTCAGAAGTCTGTGCTCCTATTCACGAACTGTTAGTATATTTTAAGTTTCTCCAATTAGTTGTGTAATTTTCCTAGGCCAAATCAGATCCACCTTGCCTGGAAGGTTATACTTCTAACTCAGGTGGTTATGGAATAAAAAAAAAACTATAAATGAACATATAGTACATCTTTTATAAGATGACCAGGATCAATTATAGTAGAATTCATGATCTAGAACTTATCATGATACGATGGCAAACTGAGCTCCATATGAGCTTGAACATTTTATTTAAGTTTTCTTTTTGACTATCCTCCATTCCCTTATTCCTTCAGGCATATATTCTTCTGTACTGAATCTTTGCTCAGGCTCCACAGGTAGGAAACTCAACATAGAACACCTCATTACTGACCATAAAATTTTATCAACTGAATCTTAATGTGGATACGAATTATAGTGAAATCCATACTTACCTCTCAAAATAACTCACCACTTTATGTTTATGCAAAGCATTTGTCTTTGTCTAAAAGCTTGGTATTTACTTTCCTATCTCTATGTCAGCCTCTTTTACTTATGAAGGCAACAGAATTGGTTTCTTTTTGCTTGAACTGCCTGATATACCTCATAGTAATTGGAAGTTCATTTGTCCTCTTCACAACAAAGTTGTATATTGGATTACTTATTCCCTCTCATGGAGGGAGAGGAGAGAGGAGACGTCTTTAGAATTGATGCTGGGAAAACAACAAACTCTCTTGAACTTGACGCCCACAGACAACTGTCACAGGATTGGCTAGCTCTGGAAAATTTCTCCCCTAACAAGACTATTTTATAAAATCAGTAAAGCTGACCCAGTCTTTGATATCTCTGAAGGGCATGAGATATCAAATATCTTCTTATCATCCTCCCCTGTATGATTTCAGAGTACATTTAATACTCTTTTTCTTCTTCTTATAATTTATTTTCTATATTTATATAAAGGTGTTCCTCTCTAAAACACACTGGAGATGAAAAACTTTAAAATCAAGTTTAAAAATCTAAGAAACCATGACCCTTTAGTAAATAATTACAACTATATTTTTTATAGATTTCTCGTAGAAGGAAATGTATCTACTGAGCTTCAATACTATGTTCAATACTCACTGTTTAATTTCATGACTTTTTTCTCTTATTTCATGAAACACCGAACTGAACAAACTAGACATTATGCATGTTCATTCCTTTTTTTAACTGTATTAGTCATACTTCTTATAGGTAATGCTTATTGAATACTTCCTATCATTCAGTACTTTTCTAATTGTTCTTTAGCTATTATCTCACACAAACAGCACAACAGCTTATAAGTCAGTTACTAATTTTGATGCCTACTTTCTAATCAATGACAAAACTTTGTACTCTATGATTTCACATAATAATTCTATGCCATGCAGATCTCTTTTTCCTCACATTGATGAAACAGACCTCCTTTTTAAATACTGTATACAATTAGTAATAAAAAGGGCAACTTTAAAATAAAAGTTACAATGTTACTATTGTAAATTTTTTAATGTTTTGAATTTGTGAATAGTTTTTATGACTAATCATTGTTATAGTATTATGAAATTTCAAGAAATTAGCTTCAGCTTCCATATCTGACTGAGCTCACTTGCCACCAAAGTTCCAATGACATCCAATCTCAGAAGACCTCTGCAGGCATTCGTCTCTGTCCCTCTACCCCGTTTCCTCTAGTTACCACCATATATTTTAATATAATAAAACACGTAGACATGATTTCTTTTAGATTAGTATTTTTCTGTTCTTTGGATAGGTACCTAGGAGCATAATTACTAAATTATATAGTAATTCTGGTTTTAATTTTTTGAGAAATGTCTTTAATGTTGTTTCTGAAGGTTAAATCATTTTACATCCCCATCAACAGTGAATGAAGGCTCTTTTCCTCCACATCTTCACGTCTTTTCTTGGTTCTTTATTTTTATTTTGCTTTTTTTGGGGGATCACACCTGAAAATGCTCAGGGAGTTAGTCCTGCTCTGCACTCAGGAGACCATATGAAATGCCAGGGATCGAACCAGATTGGCTGAGTGCAAGGCAAATGCCTACCTGCTGTACTATCACTCCAGCCCGGTAACTGTTGTGAGGTGTTAGCTATATTTTTTTTCTGATTTGCATTTTTCTGATGGGCATATTTCATATACCAACTCTCCTTCTTTGAAATACCTTCTCAGTTTTTTCTCCCCATGATTTTATGGACATTTTTTGGTTGTGATGTTGATTTTCATGAGTTTATTATAAATGTAGGCTATTAGTCCTCTGTCATATTGAGATGTACAAATATTTTTTTTTACTATTCAGTAGAATATCTTTAGTGAAAATTTCTTTCACAGTATAGAGACTTTTTTAGTTTGGCGCTAATACCATTCATTTATTTTTCTGTCTTTTCTTCCTTCTTGATAAACTCAAATAATCACAGATTATTTGGAATGTTTTGTCAAATTTTTTTAATATATTTTGTAGACTCAGGGCTACGATTCAAACCTTTTCCTGCTGAGTAATCCTTTGTTCATGTTATGAGACACTAATCCAATTCATTCTCTTGCATGTGGCAAGACTAGAAAATTTTCTCAACACTACTATATAAAGATTTTTTTCCTACATTTTACATTTCCAAATCCTTCATCATGAGTTAAGTGTTCTGGCATTTGAGCATTTAATTCTGCATTGGTCTATATTCTCCAGACCCGTGTGTTTGTTCCACTAAAATGAAGGCAATCAAGGAGTGCCTGGGCATTGCTAAAGGATTGTCAAGAATTGCTAAAGTAAAGCGACCAAAGCAGGAACCCTGGTTTCTCACTTCTTAGAGTGGAACTTTCTCCATAGATAAGAAAAAGTTGAAGCAAGATTTGACTTCAGATCTATAAAATCCCTAGCCCTTCAACTTGACCATTCTGCTAACAGTTTCCTCTAATTTATTACTTTTTGAGTGCAAAAAATAAATCATTGAACTATCTCACTGCTTTTCATGCTTTCAGTTCAAGCATCTGTATTCCTTGGAGGGTTACATGGACAAATAAAGCTGGCCTTTTAAAGGGTAGATGATCAATAGGCAATTCTTAGCAGAATTCTTCCCATACTTAGAATGCTTCTCCCAAGAGTTCAAGGCCAAGGCAAATTATTAACAAGAATATACATGCCTGTCCTCCTGGGGCAGAGAAAAGAGAAGAGGAAGAAAGCAGAAGTCCAAGGCCTCTGACTTATAGTAAATCAAGACTGTAAGGAATAGTTAGGATCATCTACATGCCTAGAACATATGGTACTCAATAAATATTTTATAAATAAATACCATGCTACAGGATAAACTTGTGGTAGAAATCAAATACGTAACTTCCCTCTCTATTAGTGCAAAATTTTTCTCTTCCTGCTAAGATGGACTTGATAGATTTTGTCAGTGTAGTCAACTTGATTATTCTTAATTTATTGGAACAAAATTTTCCCATGTCCACATTTTTATAGAGAGACTAGTTTAGAATCAAAGATATGACTCAATAGTCAAGAGTGAATGTTTTGCATGAAAGAGACAAGGATTTGGTCCCAAACCCAAATGGGAACACTGCCAGGAGTTACTCTAAGCACAGAGCCATCGGTAGACCCTCAGCATCATAGGTTGTGGCCTAACAACCCCCAAAATTTTACTTGAGTTTGGAGTAAACTCACTTTTCCTAGAATGTTCATATGCATAATATTCTACCAGAAACATCTCCAGCCATCCCATTTGGCCCCTTCAGATCACTTGGAGTGATCCCTGAGTATAGAGCCAGGAGTAGGCCCTGGACATCATCAAGAGTCGACCAAATGAAAAAAAATAAAATAAAATTTTTCTAAATAATTAAAAAGTAAAAACTACGTTTGTTCAAATTATTGCTGAAATATCAGAACTTGAAGCCCAAACAACCCAAATGATGTTGAAGTCAGTTCAAGGGAAAATTTAGCCTTTAATCTCTACAGACGAGACGACTCAAATTGAAACTTTGGTAAATGGAATGTCAGTAGAAAAGGAGTAAGGAGAAATGATAGGAAGTAGCATGAAAAGGATGTAAAAGTAAAGAGAAGGAAGAGAACTTGACCATTAAGTAATAGATGAACAAACAATTGCAGATCATAATATTCTTGCAGTTGTCTTCTAAAAACAAAACCTGTAGCTGAAAATTCTGATCACCTGATACATTTGTTAAGTAAGTATTTCCAGCTTACAACCCCTTTCATGCAAAACAAAAATAAATTTTATATGACAGAGGTATATAAAATAGGTATACAAATCAAACCCTAATAATAAATCCAATTTCATTTTAAAACAAATTTTTCATGATTCACACTAAGTTAAAAGTTTAAGAATCTTGGATCTAGGCTAGGCAAAATATGGATCAGGAGAATTTGTCAGTGGGTGGATTCTACCGCATGTGTGTGGAAGTCAGAAGTTTGGTAAGACAGAGAAGGGATCAGCGTGTCAATAATTGTTGAAAATGATAATACCAGCCTAGAACTGAGCATTGAATGTAAGCAAAGGGATATACATAATAACCTCTAAATGACTGTAAGCCACAACACTTAAGAGAAGGGAGGGGGGGAGAGATAGAGAGAGAGAAGGCAAGTGTTTTCTATAGAGGCAGGCTGGGGGAGTGGGGAGGGAATCTGGGGACACTGGTGGTAGGGAAATGTGCATTGATGGAAGGATGGAAGCTGGAACACAGTGTGACTGAATACTAATTTTGAATAATTTTGTAATTGTATATCTCACGGTGGTATAATAAAAATTTATTTTGCTTTTTTGGGTCACACCTGGTGATACTCAGAGGTTACTCTTGGCTCTGCACTCAGGAATTACTCCCTGTCGGTACTCAGGGGACTATATGGGATGCCAGGGATTGAACCCGGTCGGCTGCTTGCAAGGCAAACACCCTACCTGCTGTGCTATCGCTCTGACCCCAGAATAATAAAATTTTATAAAAGAAAAAAGAAAAGAAAAAGAAAAGAAAGGAGTCGAATCTGGGACTGAAGCAATAGCACAGCGGGCAGAGTTTTTGCCTCACATGCAGCTGACCCAAATTGGATCCCTGACATCCCATAAGGTCCCCTGAGCACTGCCAGGAGTAATCTATTACCACTGCAGGTTGTGACCCAGAAAAGAAAAATAAAAGTATCTTGAATCTAAATCACCATTTCCAATGGCTCTGTGATTTCATCTTTAGGGAGAGCAACATAACTTGACATTCAACAGAAAATGCTAAATCAACAAAAAGGTCTGGTTTTGACTTTACTAATAAAATTCTAAATATTATTTCCAAGTGAGTTTGTTTCTTTCAGGAACTTCCCTCCTTCCTTTTCTTCCTTCTATTCTTCTTTTCTTCTATCTTCCCCTTCTTCCTTCCATTTGTTAATGCATTTTTCCTTTCATATTAAAAAAAACTAATTACTTACCTCAAAGCAAAAAAAAAGTCAGTGAAATCATAGCACAGAGAATTTCCTGAAAAGTATTCAAGGACTGGAAAACTGTAGGATAAGGGAAGCAGGCTATTGGGAGTAACCCTACAGGAAATTAGATAGACCAGTTTCCATTCATATGGGCAGTATCTGGATATGAGAATGATACCATGGTTTTATAGATTCCAATACTCTCCAGAAGCCCCAAATTAACATTAAAATCTCCTGATTGTTATATGTTGTTTTTTAATTACTTAAATGACAACAGCACTGTATAGGTTAAACGTACATAATCACAGACTTCATTCTTCACTTGATCAGGTGTGACATTGGGCACAGGACAATGAAGAGATTCAAGCTTCTCAGTCATGGTCACTATCTACAAATAAAAGATCCTTTAAATTAGGTAACTCTAGCATTAAATATCATGGAGACACCTAGGACTCCCCTTATTTGGCTTACTCATAGATCAGAACTTTCAAGCTTGGGGACAGGTTGAACTACCCAAAGCTCACCTAATTGCACCCTGGTACAATCTTACCCTACAAATACCTCCAAATAATGTCCTCTTAGGTAGTACTGACTGGAAAAAAACAAAGTTTGCATAAACTAACACTTTATCAATACACTGGTCCCAGATGATCCATTTGGGGGTCATCTATGTTTATTTCATGAAGGTGTGAATGGCATCACTTATCACAAACAGAGCAGACCTTGTGTTCCAAGGCAAAAGCAAACATCCTTTTCATGAATATTTAACTAAAAGCCATACCTTATCAGCATTTGGCACAACTGGATTGATAATATCTTCCTGTGTTCTGGAAAATGTCATAGGAAGATGATCAGAATGTTTTCTGTTTTGACTTACTTTTGCTTTAATAGGTTGATCATTTTCTAAGAAATAATGTTTTCTTTCAGATTACTTCTCCAATGCCTTTTTCTCTGAGTGCTAAATTCAATGTAGCCTTGAGATAAGGACTTCCAATTTTCATCTGTTTTGGTCTCATAACAGGACCATTGGTGATAATGATGCTTTGTGGATTTCACTGTGAAGTCACTATTCTTGCCTAGGTGTTGAAGAAAACTGTTAATTTGTGCAAGTATCCTTGGAAGTTTAAATGAAGGTTTATAGTTCTAAGAGAAAACAACACTCTTTTTAGAAAAATAAAAAATGTTCAGTTGATCTGATGAACCATTAAAAGATTTCCCCAGGTGTTTGAGAGTAGATTTCTGTGAAACCATTCATGATGAAAAATAGTATAAAGCAAAGGAAAAATTATTTTTAATTAATTTGGAAAAATAATTTTGCATTCATGACCCAAGAATGGATGGATAAATTTGTGGTACGTAGCACAAGGAACTACTCTATTTGGCCATAGGAAAAGATGGAACCATGCAGGTTGCTTTTAGTAGAATAAAACTTGAGGGTATCATGTTGAGTGAAATAACTGAAAAATAACTTAAAGACAAATACTGATGATCTTACTCATCTGCGAAATCCAGAGGGAAAAAAACAGGGAATAAATGGCATCCAATGATGAAAACTCCTTGGCCTTGCTTACCAAGCTGATCAACAGGCAGTGAGTAGAGAGGGAGGTGTGAGGAAACAAAGGTCAAAACAAAAGGCGACAGATACAGTGGAAGAAGTTTGTAATCACTTTGGTAGTGTTGGCTGCAGTTCATCTGCATGCAATACACTTTTATCCTATTGTAATAATTTTCCATAAACTAAAATAAAATATAAATTTAATTTAAAAATATCAATTTGGGGCTGGAGTGATAGCACAGCGGTTAGGGCCTTTCCCAGATTTAACCTTCAGCATCGCATATAGTCCACTAAACAACTCCAGGAGTAATTCCTGAACTCAGAGCCAGGGGTAACCCTGAGCATCACCAGGACTGATCCAACAAGTAGATAAATAAATACATGATATCAATTTAGCAGAACTAAATAACATGGGAAACCTAAAATCACACTAAGACTATTGAAGAGCAGGAATAATATAAGTACATGGACTATATGGAATAGTAGTAAGGAAGGGGTTGCCAGTATCACTCTCGCTACTCAAGATGAGCCAATAATTTCTAGAATTTAAAATTTAAAAACTTTAAAATAAACCCTGATGCTATTACCAACTTGTTTTATAAAAATATGGATTAGTGTCCAAGCTATAGTACAGTGGGTAGGGCACTTGCCTTGCCCACAGTTGGCTTGGACTCAATCCTGGGAATCGCATATTGTAGCCAAACACTGCCAGGAATAATTCCAGAGCAGAGCCAATACTAAGCCCTAAGCATTACTGGGTGTGGCTCCAAAACACAAAAGCAGGGGTAGGTAATGAGGTCTTCTGTAAAGTAAAATGGTCATGATTTTATTTTTTTAATTTTTAGGAAGATGAAAGTTCTCTCCAACCCTAATTTGATGTTTTCTTACTAAAAGCAAGAAGGCAGAAAGCACTCTTTGCAGAGTTCAGCTTGACAAGGACCGGTAAAACATAGGAATCACCAAGGCCATATCTGGCATCTGACTTGACTGTGCAGAAACCACTGGAGGTACCTAATAGTGTGTGGTGCTTACGGGACCACACCCAACAGCGCTGGAAGAGTACAGTAGCATCAGTCATCAAACTCAGGCCTTGCACATAAAATAGCTCTACTGTTGGGGCTATCTCCTTAGCCTTGGGAAGATTAATCTGTAATTGCTAGTGTGAGTTTTATACATGCCAACAGAATTCATGGTTGAAAACTTACTACAGCTTTGTATTAATAACCTTGGAGTATCCTCTTATTTCAGTGCCATAAAATATAGCACTCTCCTCATTCTGAGAAATATCCCAGTTTTGGAGATGAGTGATAGTACAGCAGGTAGGGCTCTTGATTTGCATGAGACTGAACTGGTTTCAAAACCCAGCACCACATGTAATCTCCCAAGCCTTTAAGAATGATCCTCAAGCACAGAGCCAGGACGAAGTCCCAAGCACCAATGAACATAGCCCAAAACAACTGAGGCATGGAAATATTAATTAACAATATGTTAGTACCTCAGAAATTACAGATAGCAGTTGATGTTTAAATCCAGTAATTCTAGTAATTCTGAGCTCAGAGGGGAAACCGTTTCAAGGGGTGCCAGAGAAAGCTTCCAGTTTTCACACAGTGTCCATGATTCTCTCTGCCTGTTGTGGCCTCCTGTTGCTCATTTACCCCTTGAAGTTTCATTTTGATGTTTCCCTCTGGCAACTTTGCAGAAAAAAATTATATGCATCTCTCTCTCTCTCTCTCTCTCTCTCTCTCTCTCTCTCTCTCTCTCTCTCACACACACACACACACACACACACATACACACACACACACACGTTAGAAGTAGGGTGAGACGGGAAAGAGAGGGTCACCTAGCCCTGCTGATAAACCCTGTCGCCAGATATTCTGCTGCTAGGAAAGTTTTGTTTCTTTGTTTTGGGTCTTGGTGCCCAGGTTTGACTACTCCTAACTCTGTGCTCATGGTACTGTGATGCTGAAATAGAACAGACGGGTCAAGCACATGAAAGGCAAGTGCCATAATCCTGGAGCCCCGGGGGATGATGGCTTCTAAATCCCTTCTCAGAGGCTGGCGAGCACCTCTCACTGGTGTGGGTCTGACTTAGGGATCCCCGAATGACCACCATGGTTGCTATGACCCATGGCTGCTATGGGATCTCAGAAATTTCCTTGTCTGATCTGCTGAGCTCTGTGTTAGCAGCCTAAATAATCCTTAAACTATCACTTGACCACTTGAATCCCGTTATTCATCGATTTGCTAGAGAGCGGGCATCAGTAACATTTCGATTTGACCCTATCACGTGCCAATGTAGCCCAATGGCATCTGGTTGATTCAGAAATATGAAGAGCCTCAAACCGTTCCTTCAGGGTCTTGACAAGGAAGTCTGACCATCTTGTAGGTGGGCGGCCACGTGATCTTTTGACATCCCATGGGATTCAGTCGGTAATGGCTCTAGTCCAGCGATTGTCTCCAAATCGCATTACATGTCCAGCCCATCTGATTTTCGATGCCTTGGCAAACAAGACAGTGTCCCTGATTCTGGAACAGCGACGGAGGTCAGAACTCCAGATTCCTTCTCTCATTTGAGTGAGGCGTGATATTCCAAGCATAGCTCTTTCAATTTTTCTCTGGAGACCTAAATAGCATTCTCATCCTGCTTTCATAGGGCCCAGGTCTCTGAGGCGTAGGTTAATGCAGGGAGAACGGTGGAGTTGAAGAGATGTGCCTGGAGCCAGAGGTTCTTTGTCCTTTTAGCTATTTCTTCGATGCCTTTGAAGGCATTCCAGGCCACTCTTTTTCTCCTGCGCAGCTCAGGTTTTAGATCGTTCATCATGTTGATTTCTCGACCTAGGTACACATAACTGCTGCATTCAGAGATGTTTGTTCCATTGAGAGTGAATGGGGCTCTGGAACTAGTTCATTCTTCATAAACGTAGTTTTCTTTAGATTCAGCTGTAGACCTATCTTTCCACATTCTCGGTCGAAGTCAGCCAGCATTTGTGCCGCTTGGCTAATGTTTGGTGTTATTAGAACGATGTCATCAGCGAAGCGGAGGTGGTGTAGTTGCCGACCATCTATCTTCACTCCCATTCCTTCCTATTCTAATTGTTACATGATGTTCTCGAGGGTGGCGCTGAAGAGTTTTGGTGAAATGGTATCACCCTGTCGAACCCCTCTTTTCACATTAATGATCACTTCTTTGTAGAATGGTGAGATCCTGGTGGTGAATCCGTAATACAGCTCATGAAGGACCTTGATGTATTGGATTTGAACACCCTGTTTGGCTAGGGCTTCGATGACTGCTTCAATCTCCACAGAATCAAAGGCTTTCTGTAAATCATGAACGTAAGACAGAGCAGCATCTTGTACTACCTACAAACCTCAATGAGCTTGGTTACTGTGTGGATATGGTCGATTGTGCTGAATCCTTTCCGGAAGCCTGCTTTTCGCATGGTTGTCCTTCATCTAGTGTTCTGCTAATCCTGTTCAGGATGACTCGTCTAAACAGCTTGTAGATGACGGACAACAGGCAGATGGGGCGATAGTTGCCGATGTTGTGAATGTCTCCCTTCTTGAACAGCAGAACTGTCCTGCTGGTTTTCCATTGGGAGGGTACCTTGCATTCGGACAGGTAGCATAGCTAATCCTTAAGCTATTAGGACTGAATTGTCAGAAGTAGAAGGAATGAAGGCTGGCGTGCCAGATGTTCTGAGACTGTTGTTCAGACTTGTAGGAAGGTGATGTCTGGGTGTCTGGTGGTAGTTGGGGATACCATAGTTTTATTCCTCTGTTACAGATGCCAGCCCTGCCTTTCACCAGCGAGGCCAAGTCCCTTAAATCTCTGGGCCTCTATTGCTCTGCTAGATGAGAATTATAAATTGGGGGTTGGATGAATTCAATCCAAGTTTGTGAAGCACCTTGAAGAGCATGTGGCACAATCGGATATAAGTACATGATGTTTTTATTTGTTTCTGTTTTTGAGTCACACCTGGCAATGCTCAGGGCTTACTCCTGACTCTGATTATGGCTCACTTTTGGTGATGCTCAATGGACCTTATGCTCCAGGGGATCTAATTGGCCACCAGCAAGGCCACCACCAAATACAACTCTTATCCCCTGTACAGTGTCTCTGACCCAGTGGATGGTGATGGTGCTGAGGTTGGGATGGGATTCTAGGGTTGGTGGAGGGGATGTCTGCCCCCATCCTATTCTGACTTGGCATCCTAGGTGTCTCATGTCATTCCCCAAGGCTTCATCCTGCCTGAAGTCTCCTGCCATACCCTGGGTGTTCACTGGAGCCCCCTGTTCTGAACAGAAAGGCTACCCTGTGCCCTGCCAGTGACAGCTACCCACCTCCACTCTCGTGGATTCTGCCCCCTCTCCTCTCCTGCCATTTGTCACTTCCTTTTGTGACAGTGTGCCAGAGTTCTAGCTTCCCAGTCAGTTGCCCTGTGAATGGAGCAAGGCTTTTGCCCCCTCAGAGTGCCGGGGCTAACACAGAGACCGAGGACCAGGGGAGCGGGAAGCTGGAATAAATGTTTGCTTCCAGCTTCAGGCCTCTGTTCTCTTTACAGAGCACCTGGTGCAAAGGGGGTCCAGGTAGCCGCAGCCCTTCAGGGCCCTTGGTGGAGTCACATAGGGTAAATGAATGAGGGAATGTGTGTATACACACAGACACACACAAATTATATAAGTGATGTATATATACAAATATATGCAGATCATATACATATGTCTATATCATATAATTTACATACACATATACTATTATGTTAAACTATATATTATATACATATACACACATGTATATAATTTGTATATAAGCTGGGAACTCCACCCAACAGAAGAGCCTATCACAGCCCAGTCGCAAAGCAGCTTGCAGCCACGCGGTTCATCAATAAATGCTGGAGATCAGAGGTGACTACAAGAGTATGCCACCCGCATGGCAGAGCCTGGCAAGCTACCTGTGTCGTATTTGATATGCCAAATACCTGTAACAATTATATACCTCATTCCCATGACCCGAAGGAATAGTTTGAGGCTCTTTATGTTCTTGGAGCAAGCAGATGCCCTTGGGCTCTAGTAGCATGATATAGGACATATGGAGATGTTACTGGTGCCTGCTTTAGCAAATCGATGATGAACGGGAAGACAGTGATACAGTGAATTCTAGTTTAAGGACAGGAAATAATAATTATTTTGCAATTTTACATTAAGATATTTTTCAGAAACTAAAGCTATATTTTAAAATATAGTGAAATTTTATATGAAATGCAAAAGAAAACTATCTCAATCTATTTTATGAGCTCTCATAGTAAATATGCATTGTTTTCTCTTTAGAATCAAAGGAACTAGCCACAATTCTGGATTATAGTTTTATAGCTACAGTAGCCAGAAAATCCTTATTTTCTTCTGCCAATGTTCATTGCAATGAATCATATTCCTATTCTATTTCTTTCCAGATGACATCTGGGGCTCAAGTAAAGTCATGATGGGTGGTATCTCATCATTATGTATCGATACAACTCTTCCAAAAATCTGGGAACATTACCAGAAGTATAATAACCCTCATACATAATCTATCAGCTTTTGGACATTAAATGTAAAGAAAACATGACTTTTGACCTTCCATTCCCTTCAATGGTGTTTCATTTGTCTTAAAAATGGATGCAAATTCATAATGTGGGAATCAATTCCGCCAGTTGGAAATAATTAAGACACATACATCAAATAACAGCCTGTTAAATTTTTTTCTAATTAAGTGATCCATCCCTAAGGAGTGTTAAATTAGTCAGTGCAAATAGAAATTAGCCTTAAAATGAGTGTTTTAAGATAAATGTAGAGGTCTTGATATATCCTCTCTGCTTTTTGATACTTTCCAGGCATTAAACTACTGTTCTGACTATGACAAAAAGAAGCTAAAACCGTATTCTGTTGGTAAGAAAGGTCAGCCACAGAATATGAAACTGTGCCTCTGTCCTATAGAATCCATATGGTGATGAGGTTGACATCATGAGAAAATTCTTTAGCATTTTATCTGCAGTTCCATCCTTCCCTTAGACTTCAAAATATTAGCAGATATGATGTCTGGCTTGAAAATTAGTGATTCAGATTTTTGAAAGATGTGTCTTATACATTTTTCTAGTCTGCTTTATACTTCCAGAGATAGTATCCTAGATATGAGAATTTATCAAAAAGCCCAGGGGGCTTGTTATTGCTGAGCCACTAGTAGAACAGAACTTTTAACTGCTTGAAGGTCAAGTCTGGCTATTTGAAAACCTTTGTATAACCTCTAAATAATATCAAGAATTACATAGAAAATTGATTTGTCAAATCCACCAGGTTTATCAAGACTCCTTAAAGAGACATTTGAAACATTTTTGAATCCATAGACATAAAGCAGAGAACACTGGAGCCAAAACAAGATGTAGATTTGTATCCTGGCACTGCCCCCTTTTCATTGCCCCCCACAAATCACTAAGAGAGGGTCAGACAGTTCAACAGGAAAGCACTTTGCCTTGCCTGTGGCTGACCAAGAATTTCATCCCTGGCACCATATTTGGTCCCCAGGCCCATCAGGAGTGATCTCTGTGCACAGAAACAGGAGTCAGTCCCAAACATACCTGGGTGTAGCCTCAAAAATAAAAATTCAATGAACAAAGCCCACCAAAAAAAAATTCAAAAGATATACTCTAAATCCTGGAGAAGTCTTCCACAACTACGCATTAAGATTCTGTGCTTTTCTGGGCCAACAATGAGGAACAAGATAACTGGAATTCAATTTTGCAAATTAAATTGGTGGGTTTTATTTATGTGAGAAGGACCACGGGGACAGCTGATGGGACCCACGCACAGGCAGGGCTGCCGCCATGTGACCGCATCTCTCAGGAGATGAAGCAAATTAAGAAGCTTTGTGGGGGGGAGCTCCTCCCCACCCGGCTGCAGGCCGAGACCACGGTCGGAACCTTCTCAGGCCTTGTCACTGGCCAAGTAAGAGAAATGGACAAGTGGAGTCTGAACTGACTCTCCGCATACTCCTTGTTGTTTGCTTGGTGGGGTGGAGTAATGGTGATCATCTGGGCTGCAAACTCCTCACAGAACTACCTGCTGTCTGTCTCAACGTGACCAGGGCTTGAAGCAGACTGAGCTGTTTCTCCTACACATCCATGGGGAAGTCTCCTGCAGCGTTTCACTCCAGTCTAGTTTGTTCCATTAGTCCAGCAAACTCTCTTTATTAACTCTGAGCCTCTGAGCACACATTTTAAAATGACATTGAAAGTCATATGCATACTGTGTGATGTTAGACAAAGGTTTAACAGAGAGAAATAACTACCAATTCAACTGTGAAGAAGTGGCGAAAAAGCAGTGGGGTGTGATCTCCTTGGTGTCCTCCCATCTGCCACTCAGTCTCTGCCTAAAATTCAATATACCTGAAACTCAATCATGAATAACTTTGTAATTCATGGTGACTCAATAAAGATAAATAAAGAAATAAAATTATGAGATATATAAACAAATTGTATTAATTTCCACAATGTCCATGCCAGTGCTATCTCAATCCAGTCCAAGTTCACTTGATCACTTGATCACTTGACATCCCATTATTCATCAATTTGCTCAAGCGGGCGCCAGTAACATTTCCATTTGACCCTATCACGTGCCAGTGTAGCCCAATGGCATCTGGTTGCTTTAGGAATATGAAGAGCCTCAAACCATTCATTCAGGGTCTTGGCGAAGAAGTCTGACCATCTTGTAGGTGGGCGGCCACGTGATCTTTTGACACCCCATGGGATCCAGTCGGTAAAGACTCTAGTCCAGCGGTCAACTCCAAATCACATTACATGTCCAGCTCATCTCATTTTCGATGCCTTGGCAAAGGAGACAGCGTCCCTGACTCTGGAACAGCGACAGAGGTCGGAGCTCCGATTCTTTCTCTCACTTGAGTGAGGAATGATATTCCAAGTTAACAGCTAAAATTCAGATAAATACTGATCTAAAATTTAGATAAATAAATATGAAGATAAATAAATGAATAATGAAATTAGGAGATGTATAAACAATTGCATTTAATTTCCACAATGTCCATGTCAGTGCTAGTTCAATCTAGCCCAAGTTAACAGCTAAAATTTAGATAAGCATTAATAGGTTGGCCAAGGTCACCTGGGCCTCTGAGTCCTGCATCAATGTGATTGCTCTCTTCAGCCCCGGAGAAGTCTCCTGCAGCTGTTTCGCTTCAGTCTAGTTTCTTCCTTCAGTTCAGCAAAATCACTCTATTAACTCTGAGCCTCAGAGCACACTTTTCTAAGATGCTATTGGAAGTCTTATACATTACTGTATGACGTTACATAAAGGTTTAAAGAAAATTAATGGCTACCAATTAAACTGTAACACAATGTTCTTTTTTTCATTTGGAATCTATGATTTAAACTTACTGAAATAACTATTTTATACCTCTTTACACAGGGAAGTGATGACAATATGAACAGCAGCCAAATTGGACTTCAAATATGAAGTGACGATCTAATTACTTCTTAAGGCCATATGCCTGACAACAACTTTGAAATACAGACCCAGCCCAGATCCCATGCTGTTGATGTGAAAAACTGCCTTGAAGTTGATGAAAAATGTATCAACAAACTGAAAGTGATTCCTTAATAAATTTGGAAGGTCTTTTTGAAAAGAGAAAGCTGTCACAAAATGTCTGATGTATTGGATTGTCTATGAATCACCTGCAACTATTTCCCACAGCACCCGTGGTTCACAGGCTCGTTTACTAAACTTGCACACTCAAATGAAACATGGTCATTGTTCTTACTAGGAAGACAGATCCTTCAAAGAGACTCTGTTGATACAAGCCTAGACTGTTTCATATTTATATACAAAGAAGCTTATGATCATCTGTTCACACTATTTCACCTATTACATACATAGAGAGTAACTGTCATTGAACTTTCTGGTTGAAATGTCCCTGTTGACAGTTTCTAAGCCTCCTCTGGCTGAAGAAACTTTGAGTCACCAGGAGCAGGATAAGCTCTTCCTAGTGGAGATGTAACAAAATAATGCACAATCAACTTAGTGTTGTCCCTTTTGAGTAATTACCTATATATTTTTGTTTACAAATTCAGATTCATTCCCCAATATTTTGCTAGAATATGGTCATTGTTCAATTAAAAAAAACTTTCAATCCTTATCCTGTTTGAAATTGAAACCATTCAATTCTATAATGATTGGCATCCTTTCTTTATCTTTTATGAGATCCTGTGTCCTGTCTCTGAGTTATACCAACCACTTTGATCCTTTTCATAGACAAAACTGAGAAACGTCAATGGGTCTAAGAGCTACATTTCAAATTAAATCTTTATAACAATAGGGAGGACCATCATACTGTATCCCAAGTTTAAAAATATTTCTGCATCTTGAGAATAGATTCAAAAATAGATCAAAATTCACTGTACTTTAGCAGAATAAATTGGATTCTTATTCCTTCAGAATATTGTTTCCTCTAAAATTAGATACATGAAAAATTATCCCCACTATCTTTTCATATACAGATCAGAACAGTGGCATAAAGGGAAACTTAGAAGTTACTGAACCTAGGAAACTTTACTTTGGGGATTTTGGGCTACACCTTTCGATGCTCAGAGGTCACTCCTGGCTCTGCACTCAAGAGTCACTCCTAGTGGTACTCAGGGTACTATACAGGTCCAAGCCCAGGTCAGTCATATACAAAGTAAACACCTTATTGGCTGTACTAGGTTTACTGTCTCGCTGTGGGAAACTTGTCAGAGTGTTGTATACACGCTACTCCACAATTTAAGTCAGAAAATTTACTTTGATCAAGGGATCATTGAAATATTAATTAAATGTACTGATGTGTATCAGTGGATCCTGGGAAGGAAAATACATCACATACAAAAGGAGAATTTAAGAATAGTGGAGGGAAGAGTTTAGGAGACCCTCAAGAAATGATAAGAGACAGGTATGCAGGTCTCCGCAGGTGAACATACCAGATTCTGTTGGGCTGGAGCTAGGGCCCCTACCCCAACCTTGGTCCACTCTGGAAGGCCCAGTGGTCCCACCCAGAACTACTGCTGTAGCAGTAGGTCATGAATATCTCAAAGCCTGGTATACTGATGTGCCAGCTATCCCAACACATTTCATAGAATTAAGTATTGGGCATACAATCACAAGTGTGTGGGCATGATGTGTGGTCTGTGGGAACATATCAATAATTTCCTATATAGTGGGCTCAAAGCGACACAATGGAGATTTAATAATCTCCACTGACTTTTGTCTAAGAATTATCTCCAACAAGTAATATAGAAAAGATTATTCAGGGTATGCTTAGGACAGGCTCAAAAAGAGGTTGAGAAAAACTTGAAATAAGTGTTTTCCATAGGTGCAGTGGTGGTGTGTCTGGATTGACTGGTATAAACCCACTACATTCTAGAAACTCAGAAAGTGAACACAAGAACAGAAATCAGCCAGATTTGCACATAACAACCCAGAAAAAATGTAATTACTTTATCAATATCATTCCCTTATATGGGCTTTACTGGTCAGTATAATTAGTGTCGGCAAAGGGAACAGGCATGGGGATCGGCAAATAGGAAACTTTATTTTGGGGTTTGGGGCTCAGAGGGGTTACTCCTGGCTCTGCACTCAAGAGTGTGTATGAAATGAGGGTCTCTGGTGGGGGACACATGGTGGTGGGATTGGTGTTGAACAATAAATCTCAAACAACTGCATTGTGAAAACCTTTGTACTTTTTAAATCATGGTGTTTAAATAAAAAAGAATAATAATAAATATATATACTATATGTATATATGTGTACATATATACATACATACATATATCCAAAAAAAGAAATGACAAGAAAGGGATTCTATAATCCCTTCTGGCTGTAAACCAGAAGGGGAAAATAGTTGTGGGAAATTTTAGAATACTTAGAGCATTGTTACAGGGATAAGTTGCCTAACAAGAGCCATGGCGTTCCAAAGGTAAAAGTAGCCCTTCATTATTTCTTACTCTTCCCAGCTCATTCTCCTATTGCCTCATGCCTCCCTTTCACCACTCAACAGGAGGAGATTCACAGCAGTGTTCATATTAAGTGAATAATACAACCAATGGATTTAAAGATACCTGGAAAGCTGCAGAATATCAAGTTCTGTGTTAGGTGATAGTGAGGTAAATTATACTTCTCTATTGCCTCTTAGGAGACAGACATGGGGCAGAGCTGCTACTGGCTCTCACTGTGCCCAGCCGCTCATGAGGTGCCCGGGAGGGATGGCAGGTTCTAGCCCCGGCCCGCCACCCCAGCAGAGCATCACAACAAGCCAGACGACCCCCACTCCATGAGGACCTCCATTTTCCACATCTGGACTTCCCTTTCATCAGAACTCCACCCAGCAGACCAGCCTATCACAGCCCGGCTCGTGCAGCTGCTTGCTGCCTTGCGGTTCATCAATAAATGCTGGATTTAGAGATGACTACAGGAGTATGCTACCCACACGGCAGGGCCTGGCAAGCTACCCGTGTCGTATTTGATATGCCAGATACCAGTAATAATTATAGACCTCATTCCCATGACCTGATGGAATGGCTTGAGGCTCTTTATGTTCCTGGAGCAAGCAGGTTCCCTTGGGCTCTACTTGCATGAGACAGGTCATATGGAGATGTTACTGGTGCCCGCTCGAGCAAATTGAAGATGAATGGGAAGACAGTGACACAGTGATATTGCCTCTTATATATTGGTTAGTTCTTACCAGCCCAAGGATGATTCACTACCATCACCATTCGTCATCCTGTTCTGCTTCCATGACTTCCCATGGCCTTTTTTGGACTCCTATACATTAGTTTACAGTCTGTAATTACAAGTAGCATAGATTTTCTTTATATTTCATATCTTTCTATGAAAGATTAACATACGCCTTTACATACGCCTCAGAGACCTGGGCTCTACGAAAGCAGGATGAGAACGCTACTCGGGTCTCCCAGGGAGGAATCGAAAGAGCTATGCTTGGAATATCACGCCTCACTCAAGTGAGAGAAGGAATCCGGAGTTCTGACCTCCGTCGCTATTCCAGAATCAGGGATGCTGTCTCGTTTGCCAAGGCATCGAAAATCAGGTGGGCTGGACATGTAATGCCATTGGAGACAACCCCTGGACTAGAGCCGTTACTGGTAAGTGAGAGAAGGAATCCGGAGTTCTGACCTCCTTCGCTATTCCAGAATCAGGGATGCTGTCTTGTTTGCCAAGGCATCGAAAATCAGATGGGCTGGACATGTAATGCGATTTGGAGACGACTGCTGGACTAGAGCCATTACCGACTGGATCCCACGGGATGTCAAAAGATCATGTGGCCGCCCACCTACAAGATGGTTAGACTTCCTTTTCAAGATCCTGAAGGAACGGTTTAAGGCTCTTTATATTCCTGAATCAACCAGATGCCATTGGGCTACATTGGCACGTGATAGGGTCCAATGGAAATGTTACTGGCGCCCCTCTCGAGCAAATCGATGAATAACGGGATTCAAGTGACCAAGTGATCAAGTGATCTTTCTAACCTTTCTTTTCCTTTCTGAAAAGCTGCACTTTATTTGTCAACTTAGTAAATCATTCCACATAACTATCTAAGGTCATTGACAAGTCACAGTCATAGACATTAGAATTATAGGGGTTCTCAAAATTATGTCTGCTGCTGTTAAAATAATTAGCAGCATGAATAGGCAATAAAGACCTTTCAATACAAGGTAAAACACAAAACATACATATGAACCCAGCTGGGGTAAAATAAAATTTTATTGTTGTCATTTTGGGTCCTTACCCTGCAGTGCCTAGGGCTTACTCATGACACTATGCTCAGGGGTCATTCCAGGAAGTGCTTGCAGGTATCATCTGTGGTTCTTGGGATCAAACTAGGGTTGGCTACTTTTCAGGCAAGTACGCTAAACTGACTCTCTGGTCCCAAATAAATTACTTTTAATAAGGGCGTTCAGGAAACTCATTCTAAAGTGTAGGAGCAACCTTTACTAGGGGCTGTCACATAGTCTCAAGAACATTGCATTACATGACGAAGAGTAATTTTGAAGACACTCATCCCAATAGTTGATTTTATTAAGAGAAAGATTTGATTAGAAATTAGGATATCTTTATACCACTTTAAAAATAGCTATACTCTTTTTCACAATAAAAGCAGGCACTGTTTGATATATTTATTGTGATATTTTACTTCCCTTTAGTTGATATTTTGTGATATTTTCTATTTCATGATATACTTACCTTCAGTTTATAATAAGCACTTTAAAGTTTCTTTTTTAAAATGTTCTTGATACAGTGTAAGGGAGGCAGAGGAGAAAAGTGCTTGCCATAGAGGTAGGTGGGGTGGGGGTGGATAGCAGGAAATCTGGGGATGTTGGTGGTAGAAAATGTGTATTGGTAAAAAGGACAGATGTTAGAACATTTTATGACTAAAACCTAATCATGAACTACTTCATAACTATGTATCTCACTGTGATTCAATTTTAAAAAACCCAAATAAAAAAAGCAAGCAATTGTAACCAATTTTTGACATCCTAATTAAAGAATTTATAGATTTTTAAGATGTTCTTAAATTTAAAAAGTAATCAATTTGGAGAAAAATATATGTAACAGTTAAAGATTAATTTTCTAATTAATGTAGTGAAGAAGTAGTTTGAGAACGTGATCCAATAATTTTTTCATCTATAATTTCATAGTCTACATATATCTAAATTTCTGACTATATATGTGTGCAAACATGTGTGTTTAAGTGCATTTTATTTGAAATGGCAGGCAGAATATAGCATAGTCCTGAATACCCCTTGCTCTGTACAGTTCGGAGAGGTAAAACATAGGAATATCATGTGCTACTAGTGCTATATTCCCCATTATTGTTTTGCATAATACAACGAAATGAAATTTGCAGATAATTAAGCTTAGATCTGTTAGCTTTGTGTTCATCAAAAGGGATGCTAAAACTGACTGATCAGTGAATTCCATAGAAAAGACAAAAACCTCATGCAGGATCTGAGCACTTTTGGCAGAATTTGCAAGAGACAAGCTTTCATTCATGTACCTTTAAAGATTTAAGGGGTTGACATCTCTAAGGGGTAAATGTTGTGACTGTTAAATCAAGGGCCCCTGGTATTTGTTGAGAAACAAAACAAAACAAAACAGTGTCTGCAACCTAAACTATCCCAAAGGCATGGAGGCTGTCCATATAAAAAAAAATGGATCCATCTTTAGAGTCTGGATAATCATTGACATGCAGAATTTTAGATCAGGTCCAAGGATGACTTTCTGAAGGAGAGCTGACTGGATACCCTAGGAGGAGAGCCTTCACCTCAGAAACAAAGATCATGCAAGAAATAACAAAGAAGCCGAAAACTGCTTCAAGCTCTTCTGCTTCGCAATCTCCCTAGCTAAGAAGTGGGAGGAAGTTTGGGAAAACTGGATATAAACTAGATTGGATATTGGAGAGGATGGACATGCAGCCCACATCTCCCCTCTTGTGACGTGCGCTTTCGAACTTCAAGTCCATTTCCCCAAACAGGAATGGACTTCACATTCCTGCTCTGGATGGGTACTTTGCTCTCTTCCTTCTGGAGAAACCCGTGGTAGTCTCTCTTGATCAAATGCCTTTATCTACCTCACTCCTTTTTTTTTCTTTGTTCCCCAATAAATATCTTTTACTTAAAAAAAAAGAACAAGGAAAGAAACAGCAACAGATGTTTTTCTGCTGTTTCAGTAGAGCTAAGAGTCATATTGTGAAAAAATCATGTGACACAGATCTGAAAGCAACGTGGAGGAGACAAGGAGGGATTATAGCCAATAGCTAGCAAGAAAACAGTTCTATTGCTCCAAGCAAAGAGAATCAGTTGACAATCTGTAAACTTGAAAAGGAAGCTGAGTTTCAGAAGCGATCCCAATCCCAGATGTCACCTTCCTTTCAGCCTTTTAAGTCCTGAGAATAAAACTCAGTTAGCTCATAGCTAGATTTCTGACCTACAGAAACTTTAAAATATGTTTTGTTGTCTTAAGATGCTATGATTACTATAACTTGTCAAACAGCAGTAGGGAAAGTATACCTTTAAGCATATATATACAAATCAGGTATTTATATGTTATATGTGTGCCATATATACACATAACATATGTATACCTTATATCTATGCTATATATATACATATAAGGCATATGTAGCCATACCTATGACATATATACATATATATATACTCAAATGCTTATAATATTAAAGTATTTGAGAATTTATTGGAGACAAATCTTTACAGAATCCTACAGATTACACAGAAAGATCACCTATACTATATATAGGAAGTACTATAAAATGTTATGTCATTTGTAGGAGAAGTAACATTATATAACTATGCAAATACCTGTAGAAACTGATCACCATTTACATGTCAAATAGAAAACATTGAACTTTCAAGATTGTGCCAGGACTCTTCCTGATCAGATCACTGTATACACAAATCTCTGGAAAATTTTATAAAAATACAGACTCTGATTCAATGGGAGTGATTTGAACTTAAAATTCTGTATTTCTCCCAGGTTCTGGTGATGCCCATATTGCTGCTGTAAGTAGTATTTCTCTCAATTCTCCCCACCACCCCAATAGTGCTTTATCTAAGCCACAGCAAATGGTTTCCTAATGAGTTTTAGAGAATTATGTAGGTGATAGTATCTGCTTCCCATGATGCAATACAACCAAAGTTCTTCTATTCATTATGATCCATTTAAAAAGTGAAAGGGCATTGGGACTTGTCCATCTCAGAATTTAGATAATCAAGACTGAATTTAGCAGTCATTTCTCTGACATAGGGCAGGTCACCATGAGACCGGAAGTTCTGTTGAAAATGTACGCCCAAGATTTGCAGCCTAGTCTAACCTCTATTCAAACTTCTGAGACTGTGAAATTAGGCTGGAAGTCTCCACATTTATTATAAGATTTCTGGTATTTCCTGTTTCCACTCAGGCTGGCAATATCACAGGCACAACTCTCTCATGGTCTCTGGTCCTCACATTTAACATGCCAGCTAGAATAAAAAATAATAATAAAGTAGTACCTTAAACGCAAATGCTACAAAAAAGCATTAAGAGAAATTTCATTCATGTAACTGCCAAATAGATTCCCTTTGGTTTTTACTATGCAGTGGTAAAAGACTGGTAATTTCTTAATTATGTAAAATGGTGTGCTGGTTTTCCTTCTCCAGTGTTACCTTCTACTATGTTTAATTTTGTATTATTGGACTGAATTCTATGTTTTTTATATGGGGACCAAACCCAGCAATTCTGGGGGCTTACTCCTGCATTCAGGTTCAACCCTAATCCAGCCAGGGGACTAACCATATATGGTGTTGGGGATTAAAACATGGTAGTTTGCATACAAAGCAAGCGCGAAACTTCTGCACTATCTCTCTGGCCCCAAATTCCATGCATTGAAACTAGAATAAAAACCTTGGAGATTAAAAGTTTAATAATCTCCAAGGTTTAATAATAAAAACCTGTTTGGTCTATGTGTGTAAAATATCATTATATGGAAATGCACTTAAAATGATAATATCTGAGAAATATTATAAAATGATAATATCTAAGAAACTGCCCAGTCTCATTGAAAGCTTTCTTCCTATGCTGACTAAGGATCAGCAAGAAAAATATGGGGAGAAAAGATTTGGACTAAGTTGAAAAAAGAAATATTGTGGTTAATTAAACAGAAAATATAGTCTGCAAAGATACTATACTTCTCAGGTAACCTGACAAACCCTTGAATCTAGTTATTGATTCTAGAACTAGATATTTATTCAGAAACAGAGAGAAAAAATAGTAAAATATACTTTTAGAGAACAGATCATTACCCTATTCCTAAAAGTACCAAATACTTCGGTCATTGTTAATGTCTACAGTGCTCAAATTTCTTGAAAAAAGCCTGTGAATTATTTAAAATTACACTTTCAGATATTTATCTTATTAAATGTGTGGTTCAGTGACAAAGAAGAGCTAAACAATAAAAGGAAACTTCTTGGGCTAAAAAAAAATCAATGTACAAAAATGAGTTGAATTTCTATATGCCCAAACTAAATGAGAAAAAAACACAATAAACAATATAAATTGTGGTCCTGGAGATATAGCACAGACTAGAGCATTTTCCTTGTATATAGTCAACCCCTGTTCATAAAATTCCCCAGTACCTCCAGGAATGATCCTGGAACACAGAGCCAGGAGCAAGCACTCAGCATAGCTGTGTGTAATCACACCATGCCAGCTAGATTCCAACCCCCCCCCACACTGCAAAAAAAAAAAAAAACCCTTGAAAAAAAATACAATTTTCTATTAAAAGAAACAAACAAATCAATTTTTAAAAACAATTATTTCATGCCATGGAAAGAATTAACAGCATTGTTAAAATAACTATCCTACCCAAAGCACTACACAAATTCAATACAATTCCTATTCTAATTTCAATGGCAACTACTGAATCCTACAAATAGGCCAAGTAATTCTGAGTGAGTGTAGGGGAAGGTGGAAGTCTGTGTGTTCCCTGATTTTAAACCATGCTATTAAGCAATAGGAATTTTTTTTAGTGGAGTACTGTAATCCAAGCAAAAACTCAAATCAATGAATAGCACTAAGATACCAGAAATAAACTTCAGGTACACAAACAGTTCATTTCTAATGAAAAGAATTTCGTTCTTTTTAACCAATAGTACTCAGATAGCTGATAGCTGCATCGAAAAAATGAAATCGAACCACTATCACAGACTATGTAAAAGTTCAGTCAAAATGGCTTAAAGATTTAAATGAAAGACCAAAAGCCGTAAAACACACTGAAGTATTTGGAAAATACTCTATAATATTTTCTTCAGTAATATCTCTGGTGATTAGGCTCCATTGGCCAGGAAAATTAAAGTAAATATAAACAAATGAGATTATATTAAAATAAAACATGTCTGCACCTTTAGGCTGAAGGGATAGTACAGTGGGTAGGGTTCTTGCCTTGCATGTGGTCCACCTGAGATTGATCGCCAGCATCCCATAAGTTCCCCCCAAGCCCCTCCAGGACTGATCCCTGAGTGTAGATCTCTGAGACTAGCTAGGTTTGACAGCTATTCTGCATCAAAACAGATGCACACCTGAAACAGTTTTCTCTGAAGAAGATATACAGCTGTCCAACAGTCACATGAAAAAAAAACTCATCAGGGAAATGCAAATCAAAACAATAAGTTATAACCCCACAAGAATAGCATATATCAGAAAGACCAGAAGCAACAAATACTGGCAAAGGTGTGGAATAAAAGAAAAAATAGGAAAATAGAGGCCCTTATTTATTTATATTTTTTCTTAAATTTTTTTATTTTACCACCATGAGAACAACATTACAAAGATGTTCATAATTGGGTCTCAGTCATATATTGTTCCAGCACCCATCCCTTCACCAGTGCCCCATTCCCACCACCAATGTCCCCACATACCCCCTCTCCCAGCTCTAGAGCTGGCATTTCTTCCTTTGCTCCATTTCTCTCTGTCTCTCTCCGTCTCTCCTTCATCTTCCCCAATCCTTATTATACCATGTGATATATAGAATTACAAGGATGTTCATAACTGGGTCTCTACAATACAGTGTTCCAGAATCCATCCCTCCACCAGCGCCAATTCCCACCACCCAATTCCCAAACACACCCACCCAAGCCCTGCCTGCCCCCATTGCAGGCGCATTTTACTTATCTATTTCTTTGTCTATATCCCTGTATTTTCCAATCTCTCTTCTATTACACTAAAGTGGCTTGTCCGATGGATACTAATAATGTATGATGTATCTATCTGATTATTCAATAGTGAGTCCTAGTATGACATCATAATTCCTCATTCCCCATACCCTCTCCAGTTTGACGCAAATAGAATGATCATTGAAGTGTACAAATAAGAAAGATCCTGAAATGACCTGGTGCTAAAATACATTGAGGCAAAGATTTAACCACGGCTGCTGAGCCGCCGCATGCCTGTGCAGCCTTGGATCTGGAGTCTCTGTCTTCGAGCCCTTATTTATTATTGGCAGAAATATAAACTTGTTTATCTTCTAGAGAAAACATTTTGATTTATCAAGGAAATGAAAATATAACAATTAAAAAATCTAGTCATTCTGTTTCTAGGAATCTCTCCAGAGAACACAAAAAATACTAATTTGAAAAGCTATAATTGTAAGTAGTACACCAGTACTCATGTACTACTTACAATTGTCAAGGTTTGTTAACAATACAAGTGTTCAACAACAGAGAGTGTTTAAAGAAGATATGGTACATGCACATAACAGTATTACTCAATTATAAGAAAAATGAAACCTTGCCTTCTGCTACAGCATGAATGGAAGCAGGGATGATCGCACTACGCAAAGTACATCAGAAGGAGAAATACTCTGTCCCCAAAATATCTTGAGATGTAAGATCAAATTTTGGTTAGCCTAAAACCAAAACAGAGATTTTCCTTCATGTAACATATTGTTCTGAGCAACATTGGCACTATATACTATCGTGACTATTAATACCCAATTTCTAGTCTCACCTTACAAACCCCCAAATTCCTAAAGGTGATGTGTGACTGAAAAGGTTTGGGATGAATTCTTTGTTTTAAATTTTCACATTCGGGGCCAGAGCAATAGCCCAGCGAGTAGGGTGTTTGCCTTGCACGTGGCCAGCCTGTGCCGGCCGGTTTAATCCCTGGCATCCCATATGGTCCCCCGAGCACTGCCAGGAGTAGTTCCTGAGTACAGAGCCAGGAGTAACCCCTGAGCATTGATGGGTGTGACCAAAAAAGAAAATTAAAAAGTGATCCCTGAGTGCAGAGCTAGGATATAGCTCTGCTTTGGGGCCTACATCTCTGATTAACTTCAGTGTAAAACACACTGGTGCCAAGAAAATTTCAATTATTTTGAGCTTCAAACAAGCTGGTTATATAGGATCAATGCAATGAAAACATGAAAAGTACAGCAATTCTCCCCCCTTGCCCTCCCTAAGTCTCAATGTCTCTGGTTTCAGCTATCTGCAGTAAGTTGGAGTCTAAAAATCATTTCATGTGCAAGAACATAAATATACACCTGTATATAAGGAAAAAGAAACACATTTTGTTATGGAAGCAAAATTTCCATAAATTGTGTTGTAATATATTGTTCTAATTGTTCTGTTTTAATACTAATTGTTCTATATTATAGTATGTTAATCTTTCAGTGTGTCTGGCTTATAAAATTGAACTCTATGTTATTTGCATATACATTAGTTATATGTATCTATGAGGAAACACATATTTATATGTTGTTCAGTGCTATCCATGGCTACAAGAATTCACTGAATGTATTGGGACATATTTCTTACAAATCAGAGAAGGTTATTACACTACTGTAAAATCATTGTGGCTGAGGTGATAAAGACCTTACAACTTCTGGGTTATTCTGTGCTATTTATACATGTACCTTTCCACTTGCCTCCTGACATTCCTTTTTATACCCTATCCTCACCCTGATCTGTTTGGTACATGAAAAGTACAGTAATCCTCCCCCTTGCCCTTCCTAAGTCTCAATGTCTCTGGTTTCAGCTATCTGCAGTAAGTTGGAGCCTAACAATCACAAGGCTAACTCACACAGTGGTAATAACTCAGATACTTTACCCATTTTCTTTCTTGTTAACTTAGATCAATGGTAAGCTCTGCATTTAGAGACCATATCAGGAGTAAGAAAGAAGTCAGAGTATTTCTTCTCTCTTAGCATTGCTGTTACTTAAAAAAACTGTAGCACCTTCATGACTCTAACTCGTGCCAAATGGGCTTCCCTCCGAGGATTATCAAACCCTAGAAACAATCCCCAAACTTTGCTCTGAATCCCAGACCAGACTGGCAGTGACTTTATCCATTGTGCATCTTTAAATGATCTTACCTTCCCTGATTTTTATTTCCTCAGATATCTCACTATTTGTTTCTAATTCTATCAGACCACTTTGCATGGCTCAGATTTATTTAAAAAATAAAGGATGCATTATTTTCATTGTACCTTTTTGTAATACCTGTTTTGTTATACTTCAAGAGGGGGATAAATGACCTAATTATTGTTTCACCATATTCTCTTTATTTTTTACCGGAACTTGGATCTGGCAAAAAATTGATAAATCCAAAAATTTACTTGCTGATTTTCCAAAAATTATACCTCCTTAACCCAGACTACTTTCATATTAAGTGGAAGATACCTTCTAGGAATCTTTAAACAGTCTTTGAAGGTCAAAGATGACACACAGCTAAGCTCATAATTAAACCTCCGAAAAGAAAGGGTGAGAGTAGGCATCTCATAGCTAAAGGCTAATTTGCAGAACCCAATGACTCCCACAAAGAATCCAGTTCATCCAAATGACCCAATGACTCTGCTCCTCACGAGTCAATTGGAGAAGAGTATAGACTACTGACCCCCTACAACCAAGCCCCCCAGGGGCTGACTTCCCTCTCAATACTGCACAGAGCTTACACAGTACTTTCTATCTTCAAAGAACTATGCAGACATTAACCAATTATTCTGTTCTTGGCCCTATGCCGGATTACAGTATCAAGATTTGACAAACTCTTTGTACTCACTGTAGTTTCTGTAGGAATGTAGGTTTGTCTATTTCAATCAAAACTGAAGCCAAGCTGGGACCTTCGGCTGAAGGAAGCCTTGACGATTTAATATTTAATACAAACATCCTGTTCTCATAAACTGATCCTCTTTAACAGAAAAAAAATTGTCATTAGAACACAGCTGAGCAAAAGGGAAAGGTTATAAACTTTGAAAAGAACAAAATAGTTAATGTTGGAGCTTTTAAAGTGTTTTCAACAGACAGTTGTGCAGCTGTGCTAAGTTGGGAGGAGGGGTTAACTTCGTTTTCTTTCATCTGCCTATGTGTGCCTATTATTAAAGGTTTATATTTGTTTATACTCTCAATGATGTGCAGATACTTTCTTTCCCTTTTGAATTTCCTCCTTCTTGCTTCCCTTTTGAGCCTCGTTTGCCTTTCTTGCATTGAACTGATGAAGAGCAAGACAAAATTAGTCCTGAAAAAATAAAGCAAAAATAAAGCTATCTTCTTAAAGCAAGAGCAGGCTGTACATAGGAAGCTGCATTGTAAACCTTCTAGTTTTGTCCTTTCTCTAGCTTTGATGACTAACCCCAGAGGACAACTCTCTCCTTCCAACTCACTTCAATGCCTCTTCTATCAGCCATGCCTCAGAGCTGGCCCCTTGCAATGGAAACCAAGGCAGTAAGCTCCTTATGCCAGGATTTCACTGTGACAAAAATATTTCTACTTTTCGTCAGCCTTCTGAGCATTAAACAACTGGAGTGCAACCAAGACCCACCAAATACTGTTTGACATCTGGTCTGCTTTACAAGCCAACCACATGGCATTTGCACTTCTCCTTGAGTGACAGGTTTGATCGCAAACAAGCCCTGGCTTTCCCATAATATTGGTCAATGGGACTTTAGATAAGTAATTTTGGCACTTCATAGACTCATATTTATTCTACCAGGACACAGAACTGTATGTTCATCCCTAAATTGTAAGAGGTCAACCCTAATAAAATCATACTATAATCAAAGATAGACAAAAATGGAGACAACATGGATTTCAAACAGCATTAGTAGTCAACAAGTTGCTATTTCACGGTGGGTACTCAGTGATTAAAGTTTCCACTGGATACTCAGCACTGTTAATGGTTGACATTTGTAAAGCAAAAGAAAAACAGAGGTTTAGAAAAAAATCCGAGAAAAAAAATTCCCCCCACAGATTCCCATACTTAGGATTCCATTTAACAATGTATGGAAATCATATACTCACTGGAAGTCTTGGCACTAGCAACTGAAGTTTTCAAGGGTTTTTTCTTATTTTTTAAAAACCTTCTATTATTTATTCCTCCTTGAAGAACTGCAAGGGATAGAGAGGTAGATGATAGATATTGATAGATAGATGATAGATAGATAGATAGATAGATAGATAGATAGATAGATAGATAGATAGATAGATAGATAGATAGATAGATAGATAGATAGATAGATAGATAGATAGATAGATAGATAGATAGATAGATAGATAGATAGATAGATAGATAGATAGATAGATAGATAGATAGATAGATAATAGAGAGATAGAGAGATAGAGAGACAGACTGTGAAGGCTTCCAGATTATGACATTATATTTTCATAATTTATATATATATATGTTTTGTATTTTCATTTTAAGTAAGGAAAGGCAATAGAAACTGAGACATGAGTATAAACTTATGTACTTTCTTTGAAAAGTGCTCCTAGATAAGGGAGTGAAGAAATACAAGAGAATGAAAATGAAGAAAATTAATACATAAATGCAATATCATCGTTGCCATGTAAGTTATGAAGTTTGGCATGGGCTGCACTAAGACATAGATAAATACCTAAAGGACTTGTCCAATTTTAAGGTAAGAGCCTGAAGCATTTGCCCACAGAGCTTGACCTGCACTGGTTGAACATCACACCCAAAAGCACTGATTCCCCAACTCTTCAAAGTAACATTTACAAACCAAACAAGCTCAAGTTGCCCTGGCTTGGCAGAAGGCCTGGGAAAAAATCAGTGAAAGCCACATGGCATACCCTTGAAGTATGATGCTGACAGCTGGAGTTGAGTCTTCAGTTCATGGAATTGCCTCCCACATCACGGCTGAAAGCAGAGGTGGGCCATGGCTCTGTGGTGCCAATACCAGAGGCATTTACTTTGTATCTGTAACAACAACTTAGATCAAAAAATTTTCAGGGGTACAATGCCATTCCTGACTCAGCACCAGGCCTTACACCTAACATGGCATGTTATTTTAGAAGTAGGTACAGAAAATAACTTGAAGATATCAAAATAAATCAATCACATAGCACAAACCCTCTTTTTACTTCTATTGTTATTATTCCGATTTTTCTTAATTTTTTAATAATAAATAATAAGTTGAGCTGAAAGGACTAAGACTTACAATGCAAAGGTCTGGTTAAAGTCATATGTAGACCTTACGAGTGACACCGGGCAGGGCAATAATCTCTCCATGTTTTGATTTCTGGAACCGTCAGATAATTTCCTCCTAGGGTTTATACTAAAATCAGTATACATTATATGATAGATGCTCGAAAACAAGGGAAATTAGTGGAGATTTCCCTTGTAAAGGAACATTCCTCCTCCTTAGGTATCTCCTAAAATTCCACTCCTTTAGTTTAAAAGTTCTGACCATTTTTAACTTCTAAGGAGGCACATAAAATAGGAAAGTAATATAGTTTCATCAGAATCCTCTACATGATAAACCTTGAGATTTTTTACAACATCTGCGCAATATACATTTTCCTCTACTAGTAAATTCCATTTACCTTTTTGGTAGGTGATATCCTACCAAACAAACCAAACAATAAATAAATCAAATCAAATAAAAAAACAAAAAAGCCACATAATCATTTACTGGATCAGTTATGTATTATTGTAAATAATATATAAATAAAATATTAAAAATTTAGTGGTGAAAAAATAATTACAATATTCAGGAGGATATTGTTAATGAAGGAGTAAGATAATGGATTAATGGATTGTAAGAAAACAAGTAAAACATTAGATGGTGAGCATTCTGTTCAGTTAAACATTTTGATATTTCTATGCTTGAAATTTGTTTTTAAAAAAATCTCAACACAGATACAGAATGACTGAATTTATTTGCATGACATAAATATATATGTACATATTATGATACCAATATCCAAGGTCAAGTGAAACATGACCTTGTAACAGGAGATCTTGTCAAAGGTGGAAATTATCACAAACGTGTGGGAGTCAGAGGCTAGGTAAGACAGAAAATGGAACAGTGTGCTAACAATTGTCGAGGGTACTAATACCAACCTAGAACTGAGCATTAAATACAGGCAAAAAGATACACGTGACAACCCTTTAATGTATGTTCTGTAATCCATAGTCTGGAAGGGAAGGAAAAGAGAAAGAGAGAGAAAGGGAAAGAAATAAAGAACCTGCCATGGAGGAGGGCTGGGGAGGGAAGGGAACCGGGTAGTTGGTGGTGGGAGATGGGCACTAGTGGCGGGATGGGTGCTGGAACACTGTATGACCAAACCCAAATATGAACTTTTTAATTGTATATCTTTGTAATTGTATATCTCACAGTGGTATAATAAAATACTTTTAAAAAAATCTCAACAGATAAACCAATATCATTAATGTACTAATGGACTCCTCTTCTGTGAACAAAGAAGATGCTGGCACAAACAGCTGCTCTGCTGTGTGGTAGATCCACTGGGAACTGTGTGTCTATGATAGATTCCCTAGGAAGATCTCTCCCATATTTATTCTCCAGTTCACTGGCAGACATTTGTTCTCATGATGTTCACAGGAATCCCAGAGGTCAAGAAGAAGCATGAAAGGCTTCTTGGTATTTTGATTTGGAAATGCAACACTTTCACTTGTAGACTACTGGCCAAAGTTACTCAGAGGGCCAGAGCAGATTTAAGGGGTGGGGTAGTGAGAAAGAAGGTTAAAAAGTTGGATTCATCTTTGTAGTTAAACAGCTAATTTCCTGACTGACAATCATTGTTACAACCAAACAACAGGGCCTCTACAAGTCAATCTTATGTACTTATTAGTTTTGATCACTTTAAGCTGTCATATGCATAGACCTTTCTAAGTTTAGAAGTTCAGACTCCTCAAAGACAGAACTGTAATTTAATCTGTATATTTCTCAGGTGAGGTCATGTGCCAGGGAAATGGAGTAAATTTCCTCCTGAAGCATTAATCAGAGACTGAAGTCACTATCATTCACACTGAGGTTTAAGGTTTTGCTACCTACAACCAATCCCATCACTCAGGCAGTAGGACTTGGTACCATGCAGAAGTCTATGTGCAATACCTTACCTAGAGCTTCTTGAAGAGTGCACCCTCCCCTGCTCTCCTTCACTTACTGGTTATGTTCTTTCCTTTGTAAAATAAGATGAGGTCACTGACCCACCTTTCCCAGCACCCAATCATCCCTTCTGCTCTGAAGAGATTTTACAGTTTTCACACCAGCCATCTGCTGCCTTCTGGTGCTCCTCATATTCAAAGGAATTAGACAAACATGAGCAGAGTCAGTTTGTTCTAAGTCCTAAAATTGCCTGAGATGAAAACTCCAACATCATTAACACCAAACTAACAGACAATTGGCTCAGGTAATTAATAATAGGGGCAATGGCAAACACAAAACTCTGAAACCAGGAAACCTAGTATGATCAAAGCCACTTCAAGGGACTTTCAACCCATACAGTATCAGTCTCAGTAAAGATAAGCAGACAGTGAGAGTTACTTCCTAATAAGAATCGTTGAATTATTGCAAAGCAAGTTATGGAATCAAGTCTTTCTTGTTAACCACTTACCAAACTCATAGTCTATGAGATTTATTAGTTTTTAATTAGCCATTCCATTACATCATTAGTACCTTCTCTATTACTGAATGCAGAAAGAGCAGAAAGGTATAATTTTATGATGTTTACTGATCATGTTACATGATTAAGGATGACAACTAGGCCTGCCTAACATTCTTAAGAGCTGAGGAGAGAGTGACTTAGGTGGAGAAAATAGGAGGGGTAAAAAGTTGGATATGAGGGAAAAGCAAACCCTTTCAGGTCAAATGAATGAAATTACAAACTTTTTTTGAACCAATCCATTTGGAGTAAAATATAGCAACATCGTATGTCATGGGACCACCTTATTTTTAAAGAAAATCTAATAATAAATAAGGAGAGGAAGAAAAGGAAATAAAAGCTTTTGCAATAGTGACTCATTTTATATCAACTCATAGATCAGATGATGCCAGAAATGCAGGTCACACCCAGTCTGAGTAGACACCTCTGTCCACTGGACATCCATTTGTACTCAAAGAGAAGATGTCCAAGATGAGTAACTATCTTACATTTATCACTATTTCTCTCTCTGTAAAATAAGGAGTTAAAAACTTAAGTCCATTCTCAGTTGTCTTCTATCACTAATATGAACTTTCAAAGTCAAACCAAACTTTAATGCTTACCTTCTCCATGCTATCACTCTTATCAGTATAAGTATAGTGTTATTCAAAACTGTTTTACTAAAGAGAAATAAAGATTTACTTTCGGTCTAAGATTTGTATTCCCTACTCTTCACAGCAAGTAGAAGCAGTAAGGGCAGTCTTGTTTGCTGACTTGTGAAGCAGAGTATCAGGCCCCTCTTACACCTATGAGTGAATCTACATGTTAACATAGTACCCAGGGAATATGTACCAATGGTACAAAGCAAAATACACAGAGCCCTAGGTTATAAAACCACCCAATGTCAAAATAAGAGGCAAACTGAACTCCTTATGGTATTATATTCTGTATGACTTTCAATGTTGCCACACTCACCAGTTTCCTTCTAGAAGAAGTGGGTCCCAGTTTAAGCTATTATCAGTCATATAGGGAAACCCAAGAAAATCTCCTGCTATCGTCCTCACTAGCTCCAGAAGTGCTTTTAGAAACCATTTGTAACCCCCAAAACTATACCCTGGAAGTCTTATACCTTGGACCCACACTGACAAATGATTAAGTCCATTTTAATCCAAAATTGCATACAAATGGAAGCATTACCAGTTGCCTTGGAAATGATAGATAAACCAATATTTTAAGTGACTTTAGCTAACTAAGACCTAAGGACAAAATTGTTAAAGTAAAACAAAGACCTTTTCCTGTCCATGAAAATATTTCCTTAATAAAATATTTTGTTGATAACTGGGTGGCAGAAGACCACTGTAGGCACCAGGAAGAGCTTTCTTTAAAGAATTGGCCTTGGTTTCTCTCTTGAAGCTCCAGTTTAAATACATCAGAAGGGACCTCCACTTAGCTGTGAACAGTGATGGTTTGGAGACCCCCAGGCACACCAGTCCCCCATTAGTTGGGTTACTCTGGAGTTATAAACATGGGGGCTCTCCCAATCTGTTTTCCAAGATGATCTGTATATAAAGCATGTGTGTGGCGGGAGATGATAGCTCGCTTGAGGCTTTCAGCAATCGATGTTTACAGACTATAATGGAAACCACAAGTTTCTTCTTTAACTCAAGTCAGTATACATTCCTCCAACCCACAGGCAAATTGAAGAAGGGAGGGGGCTGGGAGGGGTTCACAATGAGTCATCATTTCACATTTTAACAGCTTAATGAGCATCTAGAAATGCCATATTAGCCAGCAAAAATACAGTCTATTTTTCCTCAACCAAATTCTGCAATGACCCTACTTGAATGTAGAATTCCTGGAGCATCTACTTTAAGTGATTCCACTCATGGAAGTTAATTGACTAATGTTTCTAATACAGAATCACAAATAAAAAAACATGAAAAACACCCACAACTAAGTTCAAGTTAATAATCTTTCCTTATATTGCCACAAGTTTGGGAGGGGGAAAAGTAATTTCTCTTAAGTTCTATTAATCCTCTGGAAAACCCAGCCCAGGGTGCTTGGAAGAAAAGGCAGAATTCTCAGATCTGCAAAGCAGCGCTCTCAGCCAAGATTCCCAGTGCTAACAGACAGATGGTAAATATAGCCGGGTTCTAAAGCCACAGCTGTGTGCCTCTTCATCTCTCAGATCTATGTGTGTGATCATTAAAACTTTTCATATCATCTAAAATAGCATCCTCTGTGTGATCCTGGCATCTTCAGTATGACCCTCTTTTATATTCTGCTTTTAGGGGCAACCAACATAATCAGGGAGAAAGTGATGGGACAAAAGTACACAATTTCCCAGAGATAATCAATGCCTTGAAATTGTATGTGTTTTCACAGAGCTGATGCTTAAAAAAAAACAGCTCAGTAGCCTTTCAACATCTTTGATTATTAAGGAGAAACAGTTGTCTCTAAGTTTTGTCTTAATGCCCACATCATTTACATGTTTTTACTATTCATTCTTCCTTCTTTTAAAATGTTTTTATTAAAGCACCATGATTTACTGAAATTATTCAGTGATGACTTTTAGGCATACTATGTTCTAATGTTGAGGAGTAGGATAGTCATATATCTTCACTCTTCCTTCCTCATTACTTCTTAATACTCTATGCCATATGATGAATCCAAACAACTATAAGATCCAACATTTATTACTTGAGTTTTAGACCAATCTATGCCACTTCCACATGTGTCTAAGACAATTTCAAGTATCAGTTTCATGGGAGCAATTCTATAAAATTTTCTTTTTTTAAATTTGCTATCCAAATACCAGTAACAATTATAGACCTCATTCCCATGAC
This sequence comes from Cryptotis parvus, assembly GCA_021461705.1. Classification (NCBI taxonomy): domain Eukaryota; kingdom Metazoa; phylum Chordata; class Mammalia; order Eulipotyphla; family Soricidae; genus Cryptotis; species Cryptotis parvus. The sequence continues at coordinate 90,912 of JAJIBD010003219.1, read as the reverse complement.
CTGATGGAATGATTTGAGGCTCTTTATGTTCCTGGAGCAAGCAGATGCCCTTGGGCTCTATGAGCATGAGACAGGACACATGGAGATGTTACTGGTGCCTACTGGAGCAAACTGATGATGAACGGGAAGACAGTGATACAGACAGTGATAGTGCAAGTAATGATTTCTGAACTCATGGTGAAGTTCAGGATCTTGAGATCTGAAAGAAAATAATTTATGCTTCTATAAACTAGGCACAGAGAGAGAAGAAAAAAAGTACCTGCTATAGATGAAGGCTATCTTTGGTTTTATGCCAGAGGCCTTCAAATACTTCAGTTCACTAATTTTGCTGTTCTAATCCAAAGTCAGAAAACTTGTGTTCATTTATTATAGCATTATTCATAACACTAAAAAAATTAGATGTATACAAGTTTGTCTCAATTGCTACAGAAAACAATTGTCTCAGTTGCTACAGAAAATTTCAAAAAAGTGAGTTTAGTAGATTTAAGGATGGTGAGCAGTGATTTTATAGCATTGTTGCTAAGTTCCCCTTTAGAGGATTGGCGCCATTTTTGCTTTTTACAATGTTATTTTACATCTGGGTTTGGGGTTCTTTCGGTTTTTGTTTTGGGGTGCCTGATCTCTGCTTAGGGATCACTCCTGGCAGGGTCCAGGGGACCATGTTTAGTGCCGGGATCAAACCATGTGAAGACCTTTCCTGCTGTACTGTTTCCCAAAAAAAAATAGCTCTACTTGCTTTAACCCAGACGGCATAGCCTGGCAAGCTACCCGTGTCGTATTTGATATGCCAAATACCAGTAACAATTATAGACCATGACCTGATGGAATGGTTTGAGGCTCTTTATGTTCCTGGAGTAAGCAGGTGCCCTTGGGCTACACTAGCATGTGACAGGACGTGTGGAGATGTTACTGGTGCCCGCTTGAGCAAATCGATGATGAATGGGAAGACAGTGACAGTGACAGTGATAGAGGAAGGCTGGGGGACAGGGTAGGGAATAGAGAACATTGGTGGAGGGAAATGTGCACTGGTGCTGAAACATTATATGACTAAAACTCAATCATTAATACCTTTTTAATTGGATAACTCAAGGTAGTATAATAAAATAAAATAATAGAATTTTATTTACATAGTATCCATTTATATAAGTTCCATTAATATAGAATTCTATTTATATAAATTCTATTCACACTTTTCATTAATAAATGCTTTATTTAGAGGTGACTATAAGAGTATGCCAACCGCACGGCAAGCCTGACAAGCTGCTCGTGGTCGTATTCAATATGCCAAATACCAGTAACATTTATATTAGGTCATTCCCATGACCTACTATAATGGTTTGAGGCTCTTTATGTTCCTGTAGCAAGTCGATGCCTTTGGGTTCTACTAGCATGAGACAGGACATATGAAGATATTACTGGTGCCCGCTCTAGGAAATAGATGATGAATGGGAAGATAGTGACATAGTGACTATTTGTATAGAATTCCATTTAAGAACAGAATCCTAGCTCCTATAGAACTTATGGCAATGAGAAAAATATTCCTGTTACATAAAATATCACTGTGAATTAAATTGTGGTCCTACTCAAAGAAGTTTGAACTTGGATGAAAACACCTATTATCATTTATAATTTTTATTTAAAATTTAGGGACTATAGAAGCAAATACATTTTTCATTTCTTTTTAAATTATGTTTGCTTTTGCTTGGTAAATTCATGAGTAAAACTGACTCACCTTTGTTAATTCACCATTCAAAAAAACCCCATCTCTATACATCTATCTCTCAATCTTGTCAGAACATATTGTTATTAGCCAACCCATCAAAAAATGGGGAGACGAAATGAACAGAAGCTTCCAAAAAGTAGATAGTTGAATGGCCAAAAAGGCATATGAAAAAGTGCTCTTCATCATTAATCATCAGGAAGATGCAAATCAAAACAACAATAAGGTATTATCTCACACCACAGAGACTGGCACACATCCAAAATGGCATGAACAACTGGTACAGGAATGGATGTTGAAAAAAAGGGGACTCTCATCCACTGCTGGTGGGAGTGCTGATTGGCCCAGCCCTTTTTGGAAAACAATTTGGGCATTCCTCTGTAAACTAGATATTGAGCTTCCATTTGACCCGGGAGACCCAAAAACACATAGCAGAAACACAATCTGTACTTCTTTATTCATCACAGCGCTATTCATGATATCCAGAATCTGGAAGCAACCTAAGTGCCCGAGAACAGAGAACTGGCTAAAGAAACTGTGGTACATTTTCATGATGGAATATTATGCAGCTGTCAGAAAATACAAAATTATGAAATTTACCTGCAAATATATGGACATGGAGTCTATCATGCTTAGTGAAATTGGTCAGAGGAAAAGTACAGATATATAATGACCGAATTAGTTAATGGGGTATAAATATATACTAGTGTTTCAATAAGTGCGAAATGGTAATGTCAAACTAGAACTCACCATTGAATATACAAAAAGAGACTTACATGATAAGCCCTAATGTCTGAAGGGAAAGCCACACCATGTAAAAGAAGAGAGAGAGATACAGAGACAGAGAGAGGACAGAGAAAGAGAGAGGAAAAGAGAAGGTGCCTGCCATAGAGGCAGGTTGGGGTGGGTGGGAGGGAATGTGGGGACATTGGTGATGGGGATGGGGCACTGGTGGAGGGATGGGTGCTGGAACACTATATTACCAAGAAACAATTGTGAACACCTTTGAAATTTTATATCTCATGGTGGTATAATAAAAATTTTTAAAAAGAACATATTGTTATTTAGTATAATAAACTTTCTGGGGGGGCAATTGCAGGACTCATTTTTATTTTCACTTTTACAGTTTCATATATCTTTTTTTTGCTTTTTGGGTCACACCCAGTGATGCTCAGGGGTTACTCCTGGCTCTGCACTCAGGAATTACACCTGGCAGTGCTCGGGGACCATACAGGATGCCTGGGATCGAACCCAGGCCGGCACAGCCCAGCCGCGTGCAAGGCAAATGCCCTACCCGCTGGGCTATCGCTCCGGCCCCTCATATACCTTCCTTAAGAGAAGAAAATCAAGCTATGTCAAGTATTTTTTGGACCCCCCAAAAAAAATAGGCTGCAAAAACATCACTTGATCACTTGATCACTTGAATCCCGTTATTCATCGATTTGCTAGAGCGGGCACCAGTAACATTTCCTTTGGAACCTATCACATGCCAATGTAGCCCAATGGCATCTGGTTGATTCAGGAATCTGAAGAGCCTCAAACCGTTCCTTCAGGGTCTTGACATGGAAATCTGACCATCTTGTAGGTGGGCGACCACGTGATCTTTAGACATCCTGTGGGATCCAGTCGGTAACAGCTCTAGTCCAGCGGTCATCTCCAAATTGCATTACATGTCCAGCCCATCTGATTTTCGATGCCTTGGCAAATGAGACAGCGTCCCTGATTCTGAAATAGCGATGGAGGTCAGAACTCCAGATTCCCTCTCTCACTTGAGTGAGGCGTGATATTCCAAGCATAGCTCTTTCGATTCCTCTCTGGGAGACCCGAATAGCATTCTCATCCTGCTTTCGTAGGGCTCAGGTCTCTGAGGTGTATGTTAATGCAGGGAGAATGGTGGAGTCGAAGATATGTGCCCAGAGCTGGAGGTTCTTTGTCCTTTTAGCTATTGCTTCCATGCCTTTGAAGGCATTCCATGCCGCTCTCTTCCTCCTGCACAGCTCAGGTTTTAGGTCATTCATCATGTTGACTTCTTGACCTAGGGATACATAACTGCTGCATTCAGAGATGACTGTTCCATTGAGAGTGAATGGAGCCTCTGGAACTAGTTCATTTTTCATAAACATAGTTTTCTTAAGATTCAGCTGTAGACCTATCTTTCCACATTCTCGGTCGAAGTCAGCCAGCATTTGTGCCACTTGGCTAATGTTTTGTGTTATTAGAACAATGTCATCAGTGAAGCAAAGGTGGTGTAGTTGCCGACCATCTATCTTCACTCCCATTCCTTCCCATTCTAATTGTCGCATGATGTTCTCGAGGGTGGCGCTGAAGAGTTTTGGTGAAATGGTATCACCCTGTCTAACCTCTTTTGACATTGATGATCACTTCTTTGTAGAATGGTGAGATCCTGGTGGTGAATCCGTAATACAGCTCACGAAGGATCTTGATGAATTGGGTTTGAACACCCTGTTTGGCTAGGGCTTCGATGACAGCTTCAGTCTCCACAGACTCAAAGGTTTTCATTAAATCAATGAACGTGAGACAGAATGGCATCTTGTACTCCCTACAAACCTCAATGAATTAACCTCAATGAAAATAATTGGTTACCATGTGGATATGGTCGATTGTGCTGAATCCTTTCCGATGTCAGCTTGCCCGCATGGTTGTCCTTCATCTAGTGTTCTGCCAATCCTTTTCAGGATGACTCGTGTAAACAGCTTGTAGATGACGGACAACAGGCAGATGGGGCGATAGTTGTCTATGCACCAACTGCAAAAAACATAAAGGTTGATAATGGAGAGAGTGATTTATATACTTGTTCTTTTATTTATTCATATTTTCAACAGTTATTTATTGAGACTATAGATTGTGTACTACTTTAGGAGGAATATTATGTATTGCAAAACTAATGGAACTCATGCATGCATGTATCTGCAATATTAAAGGGTGATAAAAATGCTTAACTAAATAGATGTCACTTGTTACTTGTCTTCCCATTGTTCATCGATTTGCTCAAGCAGGCACCAGTAATGGGCGCCAGCAACGTCTCCATTCATTGGGAATGAGGTCCATTTTTGTTACTGTTTTTGGCATATCGAATATACCACGGATAGCTTACCAGGCTTTTCCGTGGCACTGGGTTCATCCCAGGGTCCCAGTCTTTTTTCTATGTCAGACCATCAACCATCCAGGGCCCACAGGGCAGAGCCCTGGGTGTAGACAAGTCTGTCTCCTGTCTGCCACCTGCTTCAGATGGCACACAGCCACATCTGAATCTCACGAGTACCACCCTAAAAGGGGCTTATTCTCTTATTTCTGAATACCACCCTCCTCCTACTAAAAATCCTTTCTCCATAGAGACAAGAATGGCCAAATATTCTCAACCTAACCCATGAGCCCCAAGGGCATAGAATATTTTGAAAGAACATGATGATCATTGTGATACAGCTGATCACAACTATGAGACAGACTACAACATATAAACATAGAATTTTGAGCAAGTAGCCTTAAAATAATTACTCTAGTCTTCTTTCAGATAAATACCTACAATTATCCTCCCCCTTTAAAATGAATCCCAATGGAAAAGTGTAGGGTCCTTGGAGGAGAGAGATGTACACTGGTTGGAACTAAACATATTAAGTGCACACCCTGCTTTAATCACTTCACCCTGTTTTAAACCCCTACCTGATTAGAATTAAGCACACACCCTGTTTTGATCCCTCTACCCTATTGACTGAAAGAGTTCCCACCCTACTTCCTCCAGTGTAAATATCCCTGTTCCACCTAATGAAGTGGAGCTATTCTCAGAAGTGGTTCATGGAGACTCCGTTGTGGGTGCTCTACTCTCGGGATCCCAATTCACCAGCAACATCAACACTGGGGATGGGTGTCATGCTGGAATGAGAAGCATGAGAAACCATTACTGACAACATTGTAAACAAAAGAATCTCAATTTAAAATATCTGGAGGGAAAAAATCTAACTAAATAGATAATATAAAACATTAACAGTAACAAAAATATCAAACAATATTAAAGTACCACACAGAAAATGTAAAAGGTGTGACTCTTCCCTTATTGAAATCTGATCAGAAAACAAATTCTAAAAAGATATTGTGAGTCAAATAAGAAAAGTCAAACATAAATTATATATTTATTATACTAAAAAACAAAAGCTGATGTTTAAATGATAGTGCTTTTTAAATAGGGAGGGGAAATAAAGACACTTCTCTGAGGAAGAACAACAGATGGTCAACAGACACATAAAAATTGTCATTATCACTTATTGTTAGGGAAATCCAAATTAAAATGACAATGAAATAGCATCTTACACCAGTAAGAATGGCAGATATAAAAATATTGGGAACAATCTCTGTTGATGGGAATGAGGCGAAAAAAGAAACCTTTATCTACTGCTGGTGGAAATGTTATCTCATCCAACCACTATGAAAGACGTATGGAGGATACTCAGTAAACTCAGAACTGAGCTCCCAAATAACTGAGCAATTCCACTTTGGATTACCTATACTCAGGACAGAAAAAAATGCATTCAAATGAGTGTATACACTCAGTAAAATAAGATTTAAAATTAAACTAGATGTTCAAAGATAGATAAGTAGATCATGAAGATGTTATATATATATATATACATATGTGTATATATATGTATATATATATACACCCATAATGGAATACTATACAGCTATAAGGAATGATGAAATCATGCAATTTGTGTCAAGACAAAAGTCACTGGAAGATATTGTGTTAAATGAAGTAATCAAGAAGAATAAACACAGGTTGAGACACTTATCTGTGGTATTTAAAATAACTTGATGAGTGAATACAATGTTTTAAAGGAGAGATACTCAGATCAACCTTGACCCCAGAGTATTGATAGGAAAAGGAAGGAAAGAGTGGAGGGGAGGGGGGGAGAAGAAACAAGTTTGAAGCAACAGGTGCCAGGTCAGGGAATTAAGGTGCAAAAGACTGTATTAAGGAATGAGGGATACAAATAATCAAGCCACAGCATCAAAAACACTGAAATCAAAAGTGTTTGATAAAATTTAAGTTAAACTTTAACACCAAACTTAGGGAAGGTTTCTGTCAAGAGGACAGACTAAGTGGGTGGAAATGTTATGAGAAGGAGCCTGAAAACATTGATGGAAGGAAATTGAAACTGGTGGTGGAATTAATGCTGCAACATTGTATATCTAAAACTCTTTCTGTGAATACCTTTGTAAATCACCATGCTTTAAAAAAACAAAGTAATAAAAATATACAAGTTTTTGGATGATGGTGCTTTTGTGCTGATATTTAGAAAGAAACATAAAGAAACTTCTTATCTGTGGAGACACACTGACCAAACAGTTTTTAATTGAGTTTGATAGGATTTGGTTAAAAATTTTTCTTTAAAAATGGAAAAATATGTAGTGGAGTGAAAAATAATGGCAGAAAGACTGTGGTTATTAAGTTCAAGTGGTTGGGAGTATGCAATCAGATTAAAGGATTCAAAATAGGGTGCAGGAGATGGTTCAGTGGGAAAACTAGCCTGTCCTACAGGCATGAGGTCATGAGTTTGATCCTTCATATGTTCACATGTGTTGAGAATGGCCTGGAGAGTTCTGTTTTCTGAGATCCTCAGTGTCAGAATCCTGTGGGATATCAGGCACAGTCTGGTTTGTGTGATCATCACAACTGAAGTGTAAAACACATGGTGAGTTCCACAGCTAAAATATTATCAAGTGTCAACTCAGGGATGGAATCCCCAGGAACACTTATGGAAGCAAAACTGGATACGCTTCTCATGATCATAATAATAAGTACAACAAAGGTAATGGATGTGTATAGAGGAGAATACATCACTCACTGCTGTAATACAGCCCTATTCACCTAAATTTGCAAACATCCTCAAAAGTTAGTGAATACCAATAGGAATAATAATGGCATATTATATTGCAGTGTAGAGTGACAGCATTTTGAGCACCATACCACTTATGGAACCAGTGCATATGTGCAAGATATACTCCCACTCAAAATCTTGTTTGGATATCAGTAGCAATAATGCCAGATAAAAAACAAGTATTATTTATTAGGCATAGAATATATGCATAGTTCAGAAACATTAATTTTAGAGTGAAATCAAGACAACCTTCATAAGCTGCTCGAAATATGGATTATGGGGCCGGAGTGATAGTCCAGCGGGTAGGGCATTTGCCTTGCACGTGGCCGGCCCATGCCGGCCTGGGTTCGATCCCCGGCATCCCATATGTCCCTCGAGCACTGCCAGGAGTAATTCCTGAGTGCAGAGTCAGGAGAAACCCCTAGAAAAATTGCTAGGTGTGACCCCCAAAAAAATAAATAAATATGGATTACTTTTTTATTGTGTTACAGATAAAGGTTCTCACATACAGACTGTGACTAAATATCTCACAAATTCCAAAGAGGGAATGCTGGGCTTTCTTTTCATCATTCTCAAATGTTTCACACAAGGAAGAGTGGAACCAATATGGTTGTAAAGCCATCAGCAATCAAACACAATCAGACTATAACAGTCCTCTCATTTCTAACAGGAGCTGCAATCCTTGAAATGAGGTAGCAGATCCCACAAAAGGAGACTGAGGGATTTGATTAAAAAATAGGCTAAGGAAAGTGAAAGCAAAGATAAACAAGTGTAACTGCATGAAGTTAAGAAGCTTCTGTGCTCCAAAAAGACACATGAAAAAATGCTTTACAACATTAATCATCAGAGATATGCAAATCAAAACAACAATGAGATATTATTTCACACTACAGAGATTGGCACACATCCAAAAGAACAAGAACAACCAGTGCTGGTGTGTATGCGGGAAGAAAACGGACTCTCCTTCATTGTTGGTGAGAATGCCAACTAGTCCAGCCCTTTTGGAGAACAACATGGTCATTCCTTAAAAAGCTAGAACTTGAACTTCCATACAACCCAGCAATACCCTTTGGGAAATATACTCTGGAGCTTCAAAAACGCGCAGCAGATACACAATCTACACTTCTCTGTTTATTGCAGCACTATTCACAATAACCAGAATCTGGCAACAACCTGAGTGCCCATGAACAGACTACTGGTTAAAAGAAACTGTATTACATCTACACAATGGAATACTATGCCATGTTAGTAAGGACGAAGTCATGAAATTTGCTTATAAATGATGGATGTGGAGAGTATCATGCTGAGTGAAATGAGTCAGACACTGAAATGGACACAAAATTATTGCACTCATTTGTGAGGAGCAAAAAACATAATATGAAACCAATATCTAAGTACAGTAGAAGCAAGGGCCAGGAGCATTGGCCCACGTTTGAAGCCTGCTTCAACTTCTTGGGGAGGAAAGGCAGTTGTAATAGGGAAGTGACCACTATGACAAAGACAGTGGTGAATGACCACCCTATAAAAACTGTGAGCAGAATAGGTAAGGGATCAAACATGTTAATCTCTAAGTATCTGTATCACTTGATCACTTGACATCCCGTTCTTTATCAATTTGCTTGAGCAGGTACCAGTAATATTTCCATTTGACCCTATCACGTGCCAGTGTAGCCCAATGGCATCTGGTTGATTCAGGAATATAAAGAGCCTCAAACCGTTCCTTCAGGGTCTTAACGAAGAAGTCTGACCATCTTGTAGGTGGGCGGCCACGTGATCTTTTGATATTCCGTGGGATCCAGTTGTAACGGCTCTAGTCCGGCGGTCGTCTCCAAATCACATTACATGTCCAGCCCATCTGATTTTCGATGCCTTGGCAAACAAGACAGCGTCCCTGACTCTGGAACAGTGATGGAGGTCAGAGCTCCGGATTCCTTCTCAAGTGAGGCGTGATATTCCAAGCATAGCTCTTTCTATTCCTCTTTGGGAGACCCTAATAGCATTCTCATCCTACTTTCATAGGGGCCCAGGTCTCTGAGGCATATATTAGTGCAGGGAGAACGGTGGAGTTGAAGAGATGTGCCCGGAGCCGGAGGTAGTTTGTCTTTTAAGCTATTTCTTCAATGTTTTTGAAGGCATTCCATGCCGCTCTCTTCCTCCTGCGCAGCTCATGTTTTAGGTCGTTCATCATGTTGACTTCTGTATCTGTATTACAAACCATAATTATCATAATGCCCATTGGGAGGGAGAGGGAGGGAGAGAGAGAAAAGAAAGAGAGAGAGAAGAAAAGTTCTTGTCTTAGAAACAAGCTGGGGGGGTGGGTACAGGGAATGGCAGGAGGGTAAAGGGACACACCTGTGGTGGGAAACGGGACTGGTAGAGTGATAGATGTTGGAGCATTGTGTGACTGAAACCCAGTCACTAGAAGCCTTTTAACTGCATGGCACAGTGACTGAATAAAATAAATTTTAAAAATAAAATAAAGCTAAGGACATTGACAAAATCACCAATGCAACAAAATTAGAACCAGAACCTTCACTGTTTTACCATTACACTATGCTTTATTGTATCCTTTAAAAGGGGAACATGACACTCCCATGTCCAGGGATTTAGAGCCATACTCTAACACTGCAAAGTCAATAGAGCTTAATATGCAAATATTCAAAGGAGGACATTAAGATCTAAGCCAGAAGGATAAAAGAAAGCAATAAAGATGACAGATATAAAAAGTACACAGACCTTCTACTAACAACCATTTTTCCACTAAAATAGGATGATTGGGTTGTAGCAATATGGCTTCAGCAATAAGGAGCTGCAGGCCAGTTCCAAACAGGAAGTACAGATGTGTGCAGGATACAGGATGGGAAGAAACAACAGTTCAATGAGACCCTCCAAGGCTCCAGCCTTTCTTCATGTTTTTACTCTGCCACCTCAGTACTGGTTTGGTTTTGAAGTTGGAAACAAGATAGACACAAATATCACTTCCACATATAACAATTTCCAAAGGAAGAAAAAGACATTTTCTCTAAAAACATTCATAGAAATCCATCTGCAGCTTTCCCAGAGTTTGATTGGCCAATGTCTTGTGTCACCTATTCCTGAAAACCCACAAAATACCTTAAATCAAAGCTGAACCATGACAGTTGTCAGGCTGAGAAGAGATTAGACCTCACTAGGATTCCAATGCACTGAGGCAACAGACTCTGCCTTTTTTTTTCACCCTGTTTATCTTGGAGTTCCATTTACTTTTTATATCTTTATTATTGAATGACCATAAGAAACAGGGTTACATAGCTGCTCATGTCAGGTTGACAATGTTCCAATACTCATCCTCCACCAGTGTGCATTTCTCCTACTAATGTCACCAGTTTCCCCTCTCCCCACCACTCACCTACTACTGTGTCAGGCACTGTCCTTCTCTCTTTTTCTCTCTGCATTTCTCTGCCTCCTTTTGGGCATTATTGTTTAAATTCGGATGCTGAGAGGTTATTATATTGTTCCTTTACCAATTCCCACCACACAGTTCTTATCCAGAGTGATCTTTCCAGTAGATTGCACCATGGGAGAGGGTGAGTCCTTCAATGCTATCATGATACGCTACAGATCTAGAATATTTCCACCCAAATTTTTGCATTTTGGCAACAAGCTTAATTGTAAAGACTACATGGTTGGCTAGGAAGGAAGATGATTAAGGAAAATTATTCTATTGTAGTTATGTCATAGAAATTATTTTCTGGTGATGAATAACATACCATTATGCATATTATCTGCTCTTGAAAATCCCAAAAAGTCAAACACACACCATTTACTACACAGTTGAAAATTTATGAATTAATACTGATTCCCCAGAACTTGGTTATGATAGCCTGCTAACTGAAAACCTTGCCAATAATGCAGCCAGTAAACTATATATTTGGTATATTATGAATTGATGGCCTAATTACAATAAAGGAAACTAGAGCAAATGTTTAGTTGACTTAGATTTACTGTACGAAATCTAAACTAAAATATCACAGAGATTCTGATACATGAGGTCAACTGTGAGAGCTGAGACTAGAAGGCACTTAGCAAAGCTCTATTTTACACTCTGCTCCATTTTTGCTTTTCTCCACCGTAAGTTGTGATTGCATATGGTCCGCTACTTCATATTCCTGGTTGGAGCATCCTACACTTTCTTTCTTCTCTCATCAGTGGACATGAACACGCCTACAGACACTTCTTCTTTCTCCCAGACCTCAGCATCGCTCAGGAGATGTTGCAGATTCTTAGGTTGGCCATAGCCTGTCCTCGGCTTCTCTCCAAATGAAATAAAATGAAACACAACATGATATAAGAAAGGCAGAAAGAACTTCAAACAAGTTGGCTCATTATTTCCCTCCACACATGAGGGAAGGGCACAAACAAATAAACACAACGTTGCTGGGAAGCCAATGCAGGCTGGGCTGGTTTTCACCAAGCAGTGACCTCCTCCAGTGAATTAAATGCCCAGACCCTTAGAGTCTCATCTGGTCCTGATTTTCAGTCGGCAGTAAACTGATATGTTGTTTTTTGTTGTTGTTTTTCTTCATCTTTTTTTTCCACTTTCATTATAGCTTATTTTCATCAAGTTTATATCTCTAAATATACTGGTTTTCAAGCCTGAACTGTCATATTTTTTTTAAAAAATGTAAATTTAAAAAATATATACTAGCCAAGCCAAAGGCACCAGGAAGGGGGCCTATTCCTTGGCTTGTGGGAACCCCTTAGAGATCTTCTTTTTCTGAGTTAATCCTATTGGGAGCCGCCAAGTTTGGTGGAAAGTAAGCCTGAAGGAATTGAAATTGCCTTTCTCACCCTTGTGTGGCGATGCATGCTGAAATGGGAAAGAAGGAACTAGAGGAAGCCCTAGAAATTTGCACACAGCGAACTCCCCATTCTAACAAGAATACAACCTTTGAGCTTTTTGAGAAGGAAGGATGCCAGCAAAGGGGGTCACCAATCTTATAGCAAACACTGGCAAACTTGCTCAAGAAAAGCATGGCCCAACTGGTATGAGTGGGAGCCCATGTTGTGTGCACAGATGAGAATAGCCAAAACCCTTCCCTCTGACTAAGTCTCAAAAGAATTAGTCAGCACATGGAATCAGCACAACTGGGAATGAGCTATGAACATTCCCAGCGCCCACCCTGAGGAGCGTGGCACAACACACCCTTCTGCAGGACAAAAACTATCAAGAGTGACCCTCCTGGAGCACTTCCAGACCTCCAGCTGCGCCATCATTAGAGACTGAGCTCACTCCCCAGGGCCAGGGCCTCCTCCACTTCAGCTCTTCACAGCTGGGCCAATCAGTCTTTATTTCCCACTGCAGGAGGTATGACTGGGACCTTGGGGGAGTGTGGTCTCCCGTCTCTGAGTTCTCCAGACCAGAACTCAACACCCAATGGCTAGCACATAAAAAGGCTCTGGTCGCCCCCGAGTTTGGAAGGAGATGTGGTGATGAGTTGCAATCCCTCCTGGGAAAGCTTCCATTTTTTTCAGAGCTCCCATGCATAGATCAAAGAAGGGTGTGTTCTTTTACAGAGAAGTTTCAGAATATAACCCAAACTATGGGCTTTTTGACCACTCTTGAATTTTCATGTAACAAAATAAAAATAAAAATAAATACTTAAAGGGTGGACTTCATGTCTTTCTCTGAAGACTTTCTGAATGATTCCAAGGCTAATTCTTTCTTATTCTCTCCATGACTCCTTCCAGGGTCTTGTCATCTCTGGGTGTCAGTCCTATGCCTTCTGAGAACGCTTTTAGTCTGCTCTCTGCTGATCTTTCTCTACTATTTTAATAGGGAAAAAGAGATAGTACAGTGGGAGAGTGTTTATTTTGCAAGTGGTCCACCTTTGTCCCATACCCAGAAGCTCAGATAGTCCACAAGTCCTATGATGAGTGATCCATAATAAGTCCTTAGCATTACTGGATGGGCCCCAAAACATAAATAAATCAAAGATTCCTTCTATTTCCATATGGTATCAAGTTCAGGAAGTTAAGCAAGTTCATTCACTTTTATTTTTTTTCTCCTCTTTTAAAAAAATACATTTTGATTGTCTAGATGGCTCTCTTTTCCTCTTTCTCTTTTTTCTCTCTCCCCTCCGCAACTTCCTACTATCCATTTCATTTTTTCTTATTCTCTGTGACCTTCTGATTTACAGTTTGTGCCACACAGAGCAATTAAACAAATGCAGTATCTCATGACAAAGTGAGGGGAAATAAATTAAATAATACCAGATATCAAGTATAAGAGTTCCTGGTAACAGTGGCAAATCAGATTACAATTTTAGCCGTCACTAAAAGTGTTTTGAAGGAATTATTTATTCCTTAAATTATTATGTGAGAGCAACATTGCACACATTCTATGACAGAGAGGTTAAGCAATTTTGCTGAAGTGGCACAGCTGTGAACTACTTTACAGCTACTAGAACAACTTTCATGCCAGCAATAAGACTTCAGAGCCCTGTTGCTTTAAAACAGGGGAATTCTCTCACATACACAAGCTTAGGACAAGAACTTATAAACTCTCCTCCAAAATTGAGGATAATATGTTTAAGCCTCCTCCAAAATTGAGGATAATATGAATTTGTCTCAAATACTTGGGATATGAGAAACATTCTGGGGGCAGGGATTCAGCGCATCAATAGTTCATGTGTCTTGCATGCATGAACCCTGAATTCAATTTCCAAGCACTTAAAAAATGTTTTATTATATAGGAACTCTCTATCTACCTGTATTAAGACACATATCTTAGAACAAAGGAGTTATTTCTAATTTTGGTTGCATTCATACCTGGTACTTTTAATAATACTGATGTCCAGGTCATTTCCTGTCTGATTCCATCAGAATATTAGGCAGGATAGGGCTGTGGTTACCAGGTATCAGTATTTTCAAATTTTCACCTAGCAGCATCAATGTAGAGACTGAAAAGTACTTTAAAAAATAAAATGTCATGGAACATCAAACACATTAGGAGAGCTCCATTTTATGAGTAGTAAAGTAAGGACCATAAAATTGCAAAATGTCAGGCAACATCAAACAATTAGGAGTGCTCCTTTAGATGAGTGCCAAGTTTATCGTAACATCTCTCTAAAGTCATGGCATTAAATGATCAAATTGATGTGTTATTATATTTTTAATCAGGTAAGAAGAACTCTATCTCACCGTCCAAAAAGGCAAGTGGTTTTAAAGGAAGCTATCTTGATCTTGGAATCTTTAAAACCAAGTTGTGCCGCTATCCATCTGTCCTGTACTATTTTGCTTTTTATTTTTCACTGCTGTAAAGCTCATATAAAATGAAACTTAGTACACTAACCATTTCAGAGTATGGTGAAGTGTTAATCATATTTTCAGTAGTCATCTGTTCACTGTGTTGTCCTCACAGAGAAGTACAATAAGGAGAGGAAGATCTTATGTTCTTTATCACACACTCATTTACTCATTGTATTTAGATACTCACTTGATCACTTGAATCCCGTTATTCATTGATTTGCTCGAGTGGGCGCCAGTAACATTTCCATTGGACCCTATCACGTGGCAATGTAGCCCAATGGTATCTGGTTGATTCAGGAATATGAAGAGCCTCAAACCGTTCCTTCAGGGTCTTGACAAGGAAGTCTGACCATCTTGTAGGTGGGCGGCCACTGATCTTTTGACGTCCCGTGGGATCCAGTTGTAATGGCTCTAGTCCAGCGGTCATTTCCAAATCACATTACATGTCCAGCCCATCTGATTTTCGATGCCTTGGCAAATGAGACAGCATCCCTGATTCTGGAATAGCGAGGGAGGTCGAACTCCGGATTCCTTCTCTCACTTGAGTGAGGCATGGTATTCCAAGCATAGCTCTTTCAATTCCTCTCTGGGAGACCCAAATAGCATTCTCATCCTGCTTTCATAGGGCCCAGGTCTCTGAGGGGTATTTTTATTATCTATAATTAGATACTATGGTTTACAAAACTGTTGATAACGTAGCCAAGAAATTCAGCTCCAATTCCAAACCCACTACCAGTGTCTGTGTCCTCCCACCAATGACTCAAGATTTTTTCTCTCTGCCTCCACCCCACCTCCTTAGCATTTTTGTTATTTACTTGCTATAGTTTGAGTCATGCTTCAGTGTTTGGCTTTTTATATAAATGATTATCTCACCTCCACATCATCAAAATATCCAAGACCTTTATATGATTACCATTCTACCTCCTTATGTTACCAATCTCCTTCCTCATTCCTCTCTTCATCAACTTCCTTCCTTCCCTGATATTCTCCTCTCTAAAGTCTAGAGCCAAGGCTTTGCCACCAAGTTTCTAATTTCCGTTCCTCTCTCTTTTTACTCTATTACAAATCAGTGAGATCATTTAGTATTTGTCCTTCTTCCTATTATATACTTCATTTAACGCAAGATCCTCTCTTTCTACCCAGGTTATAATGACCAGCATGATTTCATCTTTCTTATGGCTGCATAGTATTCCATTGTGCATATACAATACATCTCTATTGATTCCGTCATGGGAATTTTTGGGTTTTATTCCTATCTAATCTACTTTCCTAAGCACTATAATGAACATTTCTATGCATATGTAGTTTAGAATGATTGTTTATGTATTTGGGGGTAAATATCAAGAGGTTAAATTACAGGGTCATACAAGAACTCTATTCTTAAAGTTTTAAGAAATATCCATGATGTTTTCAATTGGGAATGAACCAGACAATATTCCTATCAGCAGTGAATGAGTTCCTTTTGCATCATATCTTTGCCCACACAGATTTTTCCTGTGTTCTTTATGTATGCCATTCTCACTGGTGTGAGATGATACCTCACTGTAATTTTTATTTTTATTCCCCTGATAAGTGATGATAAAGACTTTATATACTCCTTAGTCATTCATATGTACTCTGTGTAGAAGTATCTATTCCTCCAGTTTTTAATTGTGGTCACTGGTTTCTTTGCTAAGATATGATTTACTTGTGTAATGACTATCCAATCTTATAGTGACTGTAATCTGAGTAGATCAGATTCCTATTCCTATGACCTCATTAATTCTTTTTTTTCTAGTAAAATATTTTGCAAGATTTTATTATGAAAAAATTTTCCCTTTATTTATTTATTTATTTATTTTTTTATTATACCACCGTGAGACATACAATTACAAAGGTGTTCACAATTGGTTCTTGGTAATACAGTATTCCAGCACCCATCCCTCCACCAGTGCCCCATTTCCACCACCAATGTACCCACCCCCTCCCACCCCACCCCCAGGCTGCCTCAACAGCAGGTAGCCCTGTTTCCTCTCTTTCTGTCTCTCTCTCTGTCTCTGCATCTCTCTCCCTCTTCTTTTACACATTGTGGCTAGCCCTGCAGATATTTAGAGTTTAAAACTTGAGTCTCATTAATTCTTATTATCTCAAAAAGTTCCATCACCAAAAATTTTCACATTGGACATTATGTCTTCAGTAGCATGTGAATTTTCAGAGGAAGACAACCATTGACTATTTCTATACATCTTATCAATATGACCCTTTTGACTCTTATTGTTAAATTATGTCATTTACTAGCATACTTTTGATAAAAGCCCTTTGTTACTTATATTCCAATACCCCTTCTCTTTTACTAATATTGTTCAAAAACCCGAAGTTTTAAATTTATGAAGTGGGTAGGGTGATTGTTTATCATGCACCTAACCCATTTCTATCCCTGGCATGGCATATGCTTTTAGCACAGCCAGGAGTGATCCCTGAGCACAGAGCCAAGTTAAGCCTGAGCACTGCCAGCTCTGGCCCAAAAACAAGAAAAAGAAAAGAAAAACATGAATCCAATCTTGAATTTTTTCCGCAATCTTTAGTGTTTTAGGGTCACATCACAGAAATCTTTGCCTAGTCCAAGATTGTCATCATTTTCTCCTTGGTGTTTTATAAGTTGTGTGAGTTTAGGTTCTATTTTTAAATCTATATTTTCAGTTTTTATGTGTGAGTCTAGAACTTAATTTGAGCTTCTGTTCTAATAGTGTTTAGAGGTTACCCCCAGCAGTGCTGGTGGTCCACCCTCTGGTGCTGGGGGGACAGAATATAAGAAAATTGAACTTCCAACCATATGCTTGCAAGGCACTCTAAGCTCTGCACCAGGCTCTACAAGACATTACGTTTATTTATGTATTTAATTATATTGAATCACCATGCCATAGACCATTACAAAGCTGTTCATGGGGCCGGAGCGATAGCACAGTGGGTAGGGCATTTGCCTTGCACATGGCTGACCCAGGTTCAATCCCCGACATCCTATTTGTTTCCCTGAGCACCACCAGGAGTAATTCCTGAGTTCAGAACCAGGAGTAACCCCTGACCATTGTCGGGTGTGACCCTAAAAGCAAACAAAATCTATTCACGATTGGGTTTCAGACACACAGTGTACAAAAACCCATCCCTCTACCAATGCACATTTAACAGCATCATTGTGCCCCACTTCCCTCCCATCCACACAACAACCTACCTTTATGGAGGGCACTTTTCTGCTTTTTTTGCTCTCGCTCTCTCTCTCTCTGCCTCACTCTCTGTCTCTCTTAGTCTCTGTCACTCTCTCTCTTTTTTGTGCATTATGGTTTGCAATACAGAACTGAAGGGTTATCATAAGTTTATTTTTATTTGGCATCAGACAAAACCTGAATTTAATAGTTTCACCATTTAGTAGTATCACTCGTATCATTTGTATCATTTGTCTCCCCTTTGTTCACTGATTTGCTCAAACAGGCACCAGTAACATCTCCATACGTCCTGTCAAATGGTCACATGCTAGTGTAGCCCAAGGATATCTGCTAGCTCCAGGAACATGAAGAACCTCAAGCCATTCCTTCAGGTCATGGGAATGAGGTCTATAATTGTTACTGGTTTTGGCATATCAAATACGCCATGGATACCTTGCCAGGCTCTGCCATGCGGGTGGGATACTCTTGTAGAAGCCTCTCATCTCCTGCATTTATTGATGAACCATGCGGCCATAAAGCAGCTATACAAGACAGAGAAAGATCAGCTTTTCTGCTGGGTAGAACTCTGATGAGCGGTGGAGTCCAGATGTTGAAAATGGCAACCCTCATGCTGTGGGGTTCCTCTGGCTTCTTGTGAGGCTCTGCTGGGATGGCGGGTCAGGGCTAGAACCCACCTTCCCTCCTGTGTGCCTCATGATGAGCTGTGCACAGGGAGTGCCGGTAGCAGCTCTGCCCTGTGTATCTGAGTTTCTGGATCAAGCGTAACTGGTCTTGAAATAGACTGCTGTAGGGTGGGACTCTAACAAGCAGGGCTTGTGACCAGCTCTTCTGCTTGGTGGAGCTCTGACGAGCTGTGGAGTCCAGATGTTGAAAATGGTGGCCCTCATGGTGTGGGGTTCCTCTGGCTTCTTGTGAGGCTCTGCTGGGATGGCAGGCCAGGACTAGAACCCACCTTCCCTCCTGGATACCTCTTGATCAGTTGGGCACAGGGAGAGCCAGTAGCACCTCTGCCCTGTGTATGTTAGTCTCTGGATCAAGCATACCTTGGCTTGAAATAGACTGCTGCTGAGTGGGACTCTGACGAGCAGAGCTTATGATCAGCTCTTCTGCAGGATGGAGCTCTGACAAGCTGTGGAGACCAGGTGTTGAAAATGGCAGCTGTCATGGTGTGGGGTTCCTCTGGCTTCCTAAAAGTATATATACAATAAATTGTCAGTTCTATAATATCAATATTATTAGAAATAAAGACAATAAAATGTCATAGTGGCACTTCAAAAGACTGGGAAGAGTTGTAGTACAAAAAAGAAAATAAAATTATTTAAAGTGAGGCATTAGGGATGGAAAGATAGTACAGGGGTAAGTGTTTGCCTTGCCTGCAGCAGATTCTGTTCAATTCCCAAGCACCACAAGGAGTGATCACTGAACAGTGTCATCAAGCTCTGAAAACTCCCAGATGTGACCCACTACCAGATGTGACCCACTCCTTCCCAAAAAATTAAAAAGAGAGCGAGTGCTTTTCCCTTTTCAAAGAGTTTATCTTCACTTGTAGAATGATTCTCCTGGCCACCCAGTAAAATCCATTCGTTCCAACCCCATGGAAGCCTGCAAAGAGTCAACACAGGGTTCCCCAGTTCTTCTGCCTCTACATATAGGGAGAAAGCCTTTCGATCTAAGGCAAGCTGAAAGGCAGAAGTGTAGTTTCAACAGCTCAGGAGCAACTCTTGACGCAAAAATACTACATTTGTGAATAAAAAGGTACAAGATGTGTTTTCCTAGAAGGTTGACTTTTTTAGTGCTTTTTTTTTTTGCTTTTTTTTTTGGGGGTCACATTCAGCAATGCTAGGGGTTTCTCCCTGGCTCTGCACTCAGGAATTACTCCTGGCAGTGCTCGGGAGACCATATGGGATGCCGGGATCGAACCCGGGCTGGCATGGGCCAGCTGCAAGCAAGGCAAACGCCCTACTGCTGGGCTATCGCTCTGGCCCTTTAGTGCTTTTTTTTAAACAGCTGCGCTAAACGCTTCCCTACAAGATTCACATTCCATGGAGATGTTCTGCTCTTTCACATCCTTTACTGAAATAGACTCTTGATGCACTACCTGGGACTCACACCCAAAATCTACTTGCATCAAAATTTTCATTTTAGTTTCTGCATTGGAGGCAGCCTAAAGTTTCACATGGCTGGCCTAGGAAAAATCAGTGCCTGCATTAGTGAATACTTTCAGGAAAAGGTGACTCTGCAAAGAATGAAGAAGGAATGAAATCATATAGTCTATATCCAGAGCCCAGATTTGAAATAAAGTAGAGTCACTCAAGGTACTTTTTGTTCTCAAACTACCAGTAGTATCATACCCATGGGTACGAAAGTCTTTATTATGGAAATTTCTTTGCTAAATATTTCTTTTTTTAAAATTTTTTTATTATACCACCGTGAAACATACACTTACAAAGGTGTTCATAATTGGTTCTTGGTAATACAGTATTCCAGCACCCATCCCTCCACCAGTGCCCCATTTCCACCACCAATGTACCCCTCCCCTCCCGTCCCCCCACCCGCCTTAATAGCAGGTACCCCAGTTTCCTCTCTTTCTCTCTCTATCTCTCTCTCTGTCTCTGCATCTCTCTCCCTCTTATTTTACACATTATGGCTAGCCCTGCAGATATTTACAGTTTGTCACTTAAGTCTCTTTGTGTATATTCAGTGGTGAGTTTTAATCTGCCATTACCATTTCCCATATTTAGTAAAACACTGGTATCTATATCCTATTAATGAATGCAGTCATTCTATATCTGTCCTTTTCCTTCTGACTAATTTCACTCAGCATGATAGACTCCATGTCCATCCATTTGCAGGTAAATGTCATAATTTCATCCTTTCTGATAGTCGCATAGTATTCCATAGTGTAGATGAACCACAGTTTCTTTAGCCAGTCCTCTGTTCTCGGGCATTTAGGTTGTTTCCAGATTCTAGCTATAGTGAATAGCGCAGAGATGAATAAAGAAGTACAGATAGTGTTTCTGCTATGTGTTTTTCGGTCTCTAGGGTATATTCCCAGGAGTGCTATCGCTGGATCAAATTGGAGCTCAATATCTAGCTTTCAGAGGAATGCCCATATTGTTTTCCCAAAAGGGCTGGACCAGTCGGCACTCCCACCAGCAGTGGATGAGAGTCCCTTTTTCCCCACATCCACGCCAGCACCGGTTGTTCTTGCTGTTTTGGATGTGTGCCAGTCTCTGTGGGGTGAGATGGTACCTCATTGTTGTTTTGATTTGCATCTCCCTGATGATTAAAGATGAAGAGCACTTTTTCATATGCCTTTTGGCCATTCGAATTTCTTCTTTTTTGGAAGCTTCTGTTCATTTCTTCTCCCCATTTTTTGATGGGGTTGGCTGTTTTCTTCTTGTGGAGTGCTACCAGTGCCTGATATATTCTGGATATTAACCCCTTGTCAGATGGGTATTGGGTGAATATCCTTTCCCACTCTGTGAATTGTCTTTGTATCTTGGTCACCGTTTCTTTTGAGGTGCAGAAGCTTTTCAATTTTATATAATCCCATTTGTTTATCTTTGCTTCCATTTGCTTGGTCAGTGGTGTGTCGTCTTTAAAGATACTTTTCGTTTCGATGTCATAGAGCGTTTCTCCTATGTTTTCTTCGATGTACCTTATAGATTCATGTCTGATATCGAGATCTAGAATCCATTTTGATCTGACTTTTGTGCATGGCGTTAGAAGGAGGTCTAAGTTCATTTTTTTACATGTAGCTGCCCAGTTTTCCCAGCACCATTTGTTGAAGAGGCTTTCTTTGCTCCACTTAATATTTTTTGCTCCTTTATCGAAGATTAAGTGGTTGTATATTTGTGAGTGCGTTTCAGGATACTCAGTTCTATTCCATAGGTCTACGGATCTGTCTCTATACCAATACCACACTGTCTTAATTACAACTGCTCTGTAGTAGAGCTTGAGGTTGGGGAAAGTGATACCTCCCATCTTCTTTTCAAGGCCACTTGAAAAAATATCTTTGGCTCAAGGTAACAGTTTATGAAATAGTATGGCTGAATCTAGCCTACTTCTATCATTAGATATAAATAAGCCACATGCCATAAACCAAAGAATTCTTAACACAGCAATGTTGCAATGCAGTTTGCTTTGAAAGGTCTCTACATATTTATTTCTCATACTTGGGGACATCAATAGAAAAACCATTGTTCTTTTCTGCCTCATTATATATATACATATATGTATATATATAATGTATAAAATGTTTAAAATGTTCAAATGTGGCTTTCCAGGGAATTCTGCCAAATACTTTTAAGTACCAGATCCAGCTTTACTTGATTTTATATAGCCTGCTAAGTCTAATATCAAAAGCCATTTTAAGCAAATTGATTTTACAAAAAAGGTTAGAATATATTCCTTTTATTAAAAGATCTTAACTTAGAAAGTTTTTGAGGGTCTGGGAGGTGGCCCAACGGGCTTGTGTACATATTCTGCATGCAGGAACCCGGAGTTCAATCCCTGAACTCCACTGGATATGGTCCCAAGGCAAAAAAAAAAAAAAAAAGATGAAAACTAAAACTCTTCCAGGTTAGGGACTTTTGGCTTCTGACCTCTCATTAAGGAGTTAGCTGCTAACCATTGAAAAAAAATTAAAGCCCTCCTGAAACATGCTCTACTTTCCCAAGGTTTTCACTACTGCCATGAAACCAAATAAGCCAACCTTCCCTGAAAGGCAACATACATGACAAGAAAGTGTTTTCAGATATACTTCATATTTCAGTACCACCAGGGCATACAATCTCTCAGCCATTACATTGCATGCCCTTTTCTGTTTTATGGGATCGTGCCAACAGTGTATAATGAGCACAAACCTCTGTGTGAAACATTGCTTTCTTGGAGTGTTTTTGTTGGCTTCCTAAAAACCGGCTGATTTCCAAATCTCATTCTCCACCCCACCTTAGTTATATTTATACTGTTGTGCAGAACAAACTTGGATCCTGTATTTAAATGTGAAATGCTTTGTGGCCATTTATGCAAACCTCTTTATCGGGGTCTCACACATTAACGCCCTTCACAATTGACTCACAGGCCAATTGTTTAACATAACATTTCCACGGGGCTACCTTCACGCACTCATGGCCCTGCTTTGACTTATCTTAGTTTTTCTGGACAATCAAAAGGAAGTGCAACAGAGCCGGCCTGCTGAACACTGCAGCTACCCCAATTCTCCTCCTATCTTCTCTTTCTCGCTATTATTTTTTTCTCTGCTTCTTTTTGTTTTCTTTTCCTTATCCCCCCTTCATTTTGGTCTCTGACAAAGCAGAATCAGAATATGTAGCTGTATTCTCTAAAAACTTTGAACCTGCTGTTTTCCCCTCCTTGGCTTATAGTTCAGTGTGAAGACCAGTCAGTTGCCAGTCTTGAAAAGCCAGACTTTGTAGCTTGATTTTAGCTACATGTTCACTGTTGACTCACAAAAGCTAAGTTGCATTGTGTGAGTGTGTATGTCTGTGTGTGTGTGTTGTGAGGGAGGCACAAGGTCCTCCTTTGGTAAAGTAAAAGCATCTAATACAGAAAGTGAAAGTCTTTCACCCCTCTTTAACTAGGGGTCTACATTAAAGAGTCATGGGGTCCCACTCTTTTATCCTTATTCTTTACCTACTTGTCCCTTTGAAGAGAAAATATTGAAGATTCCCAAGGTCATGATCACGATCACGATCACGATCTTCCCGTTAATCATCTATTTGCTAGAGCGGGCACCAGTAATATCTCCATATGTCCTGTCTCATGCCAGTAGAGCCAGGGGCATCGGCTTGCTACAGGAACATAAAGAGCCTCAAACCATTATATTAGGTCATCGGAATGACCTAATATAATTGTTACTGGCATTTGGCATGTCAAATACAACACGAGCAGCTTGCTAGGCTTGCCGCGGGAGGCATATTATTTAAACACCTCCAAATAAAGCATTTATTGATGAACTGCGGCCGCTTAAGCGCGCGCAAGCTGGGCTGTGATGGGCTGGTCGGCTGGGTGGAGTTCTGAAGAGAGGGAAGTCCGGATGTGGAAAATGGCAGCACCCATGGAGTGGGTGGGGGGGGTCGTCTGGCCTGTTGTGAGGTTCTGCCGGGTGGTGGGCCAAGGCTAGAACCCACCATGCCTCCCGACTGCCTCATGAACGGCTGGGCACAGGGAGAGCAAGGGAACCACTCTGCCCCATGTCTAAGAGTCTCTGTACCAGCATACCTGGGCCGGATTGAGGAATAAATTGCTGCAGGGTGGGTGTCGATGATCTGGGCTGTGATGGGCTGGTCGGCTGGGTGGAGTTCTGAAGAGAGAGAGGGAAGTCCGGATGTGGAAAATGGCAGCACCCATGGAGAGTGGTTCCTTGCTCTCCCCTGTGCCCAGCCGTTCATGAGGCAGTCGGGAGGCATGGTGGGTTCTAGCCTTGGCCCACCACCCCGGCAGAACCTCACGACAGGCCAGACGATTCCCAAGGTACTTCTTTAAAACAATGTTCCCATAAGGTGCTAGAGTCAGTAATGTCCTGACTAAGATACAGTATTCTCTAAGATACAGTACACTAAGATACAGTATTCTCTTCTGTAAACTAAAGACTCTCAGACATGGGGCAGAGCTGCTACTTGCTCTCCCTGTGCCCAGCCACTCATGAGGTGCCCAGGAGGCATGACGGGTTCTAGCCCTGGACTACCACCCCAGCAGCAATAAATAAATAAAGCATCAATAAATGCTTTATTCAGAGGTGACTACAAGAGTATGCCACCCGCATGGCAAGCCTGGCAAGCTGCTCGTGTTGTATTTGATATGCCAAATACCAGTAACATTTATATTAGGTCACCCCATGACCTAATATAATGGTTTGAGGCTCTTTATGTTCCTGGAGCAAGCAAATGCCTTTGGGTTCTACTAGCATGAGACAGGACATATGGAGATATTACTGGTGCCCGCTCTAGCAAATAGATGATGAATGGGAAGATAGTGATAGTGATAGTGAAACTAAAGTCTAATTTCTATTTATTAACTACTAAAGCTACTAAATATACTAAGTAAATAATTAAAAAGTTATCAAAATATTACAAGTAAATCTCACAGGGTCTGCCAAATTGTGAGTATGCAGAAATGTCAATCATAATAATCATGAATCATTTTGGTAATATTTAAGAGATTGGGGCTGGAGTTATTTATTAAAGACCAAGTAAGGGTCTTTCCTTGCACCTAACTGGCCTAATGCCATTTTTTTACCATACATGGTCAAATCATGCCATTCAAGAAATGATCTCTGAGCACAGATCCATACATGGTCCCCTAAACACTTCAAAGAGTAATCTCTAAGCACAAATTCAGTAGTAAGTCCTGAACACCTCTGAGTATAGCTCAAAAATAAAACAAAATATTTAAGTGAATGTATCTACTGGAGTTAACATAATGGTCAAAACCTAGGGATATTTTAATTTTTAATTAAGGCATATAATTTATAAAAGTATTCATAACTGAGTATCAGCTTTATAATGCTTCAACACCAATCCCTCACCAGTGTCAACTTCCATGTACCAGTATCCTGAGTTTCCCCTTCCACCTCCCAGCCTATCTGTGACAAGAACATTTTTATTTAGCTCTTATGATTTGAATTTCATGTTTTCAGTTTGTTGGTGTTGTGGCTCATATAAAGAGACATACCATACTTCTCCATAGTTACTATGTGAACAATCTCTGCCCCCTGCCCTTATTACCACCCTCCTACCTCTTTTTATGTCTACACTCAATTTCTTTCCTTTTCTATGCTCATGTATATTCCAGGAATCAAGGTAATCGAGTTATCCATGCATCTTTGTATCTTTGATACTATGCATTCCCTTGTCCTGCTATTCTATATACCACTGATAAGTAAGCTTGGTATTTCTTTTTTCAACTGATTTCATTTAACATATCTTCTATTTCTATCCAAGTTACAGCAAATTGCATGACTCCATCCTTTTTGCAGCTGCATTGTATTCTATTGTACATGTACACCATACTTTCCTTATCTATTCATTAATCATTGAACACAGGTTGATTCCACATTCTAGTTATACTGCTAAGTGCTGCAATGAAAAAATGGTGTTCATATGTCCTTTTGAATAAATGTTTTTGTATGCTGAGGGAAGATCCTAAGAAGTAGAAATGTTGGGTTACATGTCAGCTCTATTCTTACTTTTCTAAAAAATCCCCATGCTGGTTTCCACAGGGGTTGATCCAAACAGCTTTCCCACGAGCAGTGGATAAGTTCTTTATCACCATATCCCTGCCAGCACAGATATTTCCCAGTTTTCTTTTTCTCATATGCACCATTGTCACTGGTTTAAGATGACATCTCACCCAATATCTCATTGTCATCTTGGTTTGGATTTCCTCAGTAACAAGTGATGATCCGTACTTTCTCATGTGTCTATTGGCCTTTCATCTGTCTTCTTCAGAGAAAAGCCTATTCATTGCATGTTCCCATTTTCTTAGGGCTGTGGCTCTTTTGGTGTTTAGTTTGGTGAATTATTTATGCATCTTGAATATTAAACATTTTTCTTTTTTTAATTTTTTATTATACCACCATAAAATATACAATTACAAAGATGTTCGTAATTGGGCCTCCATCATACAGTGTTCCAGCACCCATCACTCCACCAGTGCACCATTCCCATACACTCCCTCATACCCACTCCTAACCTGCCTCTATAAACAGACTGTTTCCTCTCTCTCTCTCTCTCTCAATCTCTGTCCCTGTATTTCTCTCTTCTCTTACACATTGTGGCTAGCCCTACAGATATTTATGGTTTAACATGTAAGTCTCTATGTGTACATTCAATGGTGAGTTCTAGTCTGACATTGCCATTCCCCATTCCCCATCAGCCACCCTAGTTTGTTACACCTACAATGATATTTACAGTGTGCATATATGCAAAATACTGGGAAGAACCTGGTCCTAACTTGATTATTATCTAAGCTGCCACGTACCTGCATAGCTGTGGGTCTGGTCTGTCCTTATCCGGCTTTTGCTGGTTGTGGTGGCTGCCTGCTCGTAGCCATGCCTGTTGGGGCATAGAAATGGAAGGCATGGGGGAAGGGGCCCCGATCTCCGCTCCAAGTCCTGCTGGACGCAGCCTCCCCCATGTGTCTGTTGGCCCTAGGAGCTATGTTGGACATGGTCAGAGGCCGAGCCAGGAGCCACCATCCTCTCGTGGCTCCATGGGCCACACCACGTGTGTCAAGCAGTGCAGCTGTAGATCTGGTCTGTCCTTATCCATTAAACATTTTTTCTGATGTAGTGAGTCGAAATATTTCTCCCATCAGTTGGGTGTCTTTCAGTTTTAGTCTATGTTTATTTTGACATGCAGAAACTCTTTAATACATTTGGCTACGAATTGACTCCTGGAAACAATAAACCATTAATTTTTAGTCTCAATTCATTAATTTTGTCTTTGTTGCCTTTGTCAATGGAATCATATTGTAAACACCTTTGAAGTCCAAATCTTGAAGTGTTCAGCTGATATTTTTCATGAGTGTATTTTATGGATTCTGATCTGATCAAGGTCTTTAATCCCCTTTGTGAAAAATGGACACAGCTTCACATTTTTGCATGCAGTTATCCAGTTTTCCCACACGTTTGTACATGAAGCAATCTTTGCTTCACTTCATATATCCAGCTTCCTTGTATTTTTTGTTGATCTGAGGTCTTGAGATTTGTCTTAGGGTTCTCAACTCTAACCCATTTCTCCCTATCCCACTATAATACTGATTTGGTCACTATAGCTTTATAGTATAGTTTCAAGTTGGGTAATGAAATACCAGTTTCATATTCCTCCTGGATTTTGTTATTCAGATTATTTTATGATTTTGTTATTGACAGTTCTAAGTCCTTGAAAATGTCCTCTGAATTTGGATGGCAATGTTACTAACTCAGCATAATAATTTAGGTAGAATTGTACCTAAATTATAGTATTATACCTAATTATAGTATTGATAATACTGAGTCTTAAAATCCATGAACATGATATATTTTAATTAATTTCCCAAAGTTATTTTATATTTCTTTAAGTGACTTAGGGTTTTTAAGGTACAGATCTCTTGCATCTTTTATTAGGTTGGTTCATACATACTTGATGTTTCTGGACACTTTTGAATGGAGTAGACTTTGACCTCTTTCTCTTTTAGTTCATTATTTGTAATATAGAAATGCAACAAATTTTTGAGTGTTGATGTGATAGCTGTCTAACTTACTGTATTAGTTTATTGGTTCCAGGAGCCAATCAGTAGATTTTTTCTGGTCTTCTACATATATTATAATTTCATCTGTAAACAATTACAGTTTAACTACTTTTCCAATTTAGATTCATTTGATTTCTTTATTTTCCCTTATCGCTGTTGCTATGACTTATAGTAATATATTGAACAAAAGCCAAAACAGTGGACATACTTACCTATGCCTGATCTAAAGAGTAATGGTTAATTTTTTTTACCATTAAGAATGATACTGGCATTTCTCATAAATGGTAATTTTTATCTTGATCAAGAAGTTCAAATCATGACTATTTTATAAAGGGTTTTTATCATGACTGGATGCTGAATCTTGTGGAAAGTTTCTCAGCATCCATTGATATAATCATATGTGAAAATATATCTCTCCTATTGATGTGGTATATTATCAACTTATTTACATATACTAAACTTGAACTATTTAAATGAATCATACTCAAATATATATATATATATATTTGGGTTTGGTGTGTTAAGATTTTGTTGAAGATTTTTGTGTCAATGCTAATCAGAGAAATAGTTTTAAATTTTCTTTTCTAGTAGTGTATCTATCTGGGTACTAGTATACCTGACTTTATAGGAACTGTTAAGAAGGATTGCTTTTCAATATTTTGGAAGAGGTTAAAGTAGTAACTCTTCCATGAAGGTTTGATTAACTCCCAGTGAATTAATCTAGACCACGCTCTTGTTTTGGGGAAGATTCTTGATTACTATTTCAACTTCCTTGCTGTGATTGGCCTGTTTTCTATTTCCTCCTTGGTTTTGGGAGTTGGCATGACTTTAATAATTTATCAATTTCTTCTAGACTTATGATTTTCATGGAGAATAAAGTCAATAATAGAGTAACCTCTCGTGATATCTTCATATCTTGGATTTTGAATGGGTGTGTTGTAATACCTCCCCCTTTGTTTTTGAAATGATTTATTTGAACTTTTTCCTCATTTTTGCCAACAACAAATATCTATTCTTTTTTTTCGCTTTTTGGGGTCACACCTGGCAATGCTCAGGGGTTACTCCTATCTCTGCACTCAAGAAATACTCCTGGTGATGTTTGGTGGATCATATGGAATACCAGGGATGAAACCCAGGTGGGCTATGAGCAAAGCAAATGCCCTCCCCGCTGGACTATAGCTTGGGCCCTCTTGTTCATTCTTTCATAAAGCCCGCTGCTAGGTTCACTGATTCTATTTTTTCTTGATTCATCATGGATTTCTTCTCTAGTTTTTATTATTTACTTTAATGCTAGTTTTGGTATTCATTTGTTGTAGAACCTAGACTTTAAAGTTGAGTACACCAATTTGCCAATCCTGACTGTACCATTTTCATATGTACAAGCTTTTTAAATTCTCTTAATTTCAACGAGCTTTTTATATCCTCTTAATTTTTTTGGTGCTCTGATTCTAGTGAATTATGTGCTTTATAGAACTGCTATGAGGATCCAGAGAGATAATGCAGCGCACAAGGCACTTGTTTCCATGTGGATGACCATGGTTCAGTCCTTTGCAGTACATGTGGTCCCCTGAGACTTTCAGGAATAATCCCTGAGTATAGAACCAGAAATAACCCATGAGCATCAGTAGGTAGAGGCCCCAAACAAAATAATATAATGGTAAAAAGTAACTGCTATGAGAATTGTAATTATATTTGTATAAATATACTTATTTGTTAACACTGTACAATGTGTTTCTAATCAATGCATTATATGCCATATAGTTTATTATTAATATAGGTTATTATTATTACTTGCCTACTTGTTTTTTATTATAAGGGCATAACCCAAAATTAAACCAAAGGACAAATTCACTTTCACAGTTAATTGAATTTATGGTGTGAATTTTATGTGGTCTAAGAAATCTTTCAAATTATAGTTATAATCAAGTCACATAGGAGTGAAGATCCCATCAGAGAAATTAAATAAGAAACAAATTTTTCTGAGAGAAAATTAGTCACATTTACTTGTCAATGTATCACTTGTCTTCCTGTTGTTCATCGATTTGCTCGAGTGGCACCACTAACATCTCCATATGTCCTGTCAGATGCTATTGTAATCCAAGGGCATCTGCTCACTCCAGGAACATGAAGAGTCTCAAACCATTCCTTCAGGTCATGGGAATGAGGTCTATAATTGATATCACAGCTCCAAATTACAGTAGTTTGACATAAAAGATGTTTCTATGTAGTCTATGTCACGGTCAATCAGTACCTTGATACCCCTTGTATTTTGCCTGATCATCTTTTAGAGTCTTCAAGTCCTCTGATGAACCTAAGTATCCAATAGGAAAGAAAAGAGAAAATACTAAAGAATTATGTGAGGCATTTCAGAACTGTACATGCAACTTATCTATCACTTGTTCATATTGTGTTAACTAGAATTCAGGTAAAAATTACTATTTAAGGAATACTGATATCTTTCTTGATATCCATAGGTGTATTCACTTTCTCTGTCTCTGGTTGGTGGAAGAGCTCAGTTGCTTCTTTCAACCCAATTTAGATTAATAGACAATGGCTATTAACTTCCATAAAAATGCCTTACCCAAAGTAAATATTTTACCATTGCAAATGGTGACCATGAAATTTTTCATCTAACCTAGGACATTAATGGAGAAGAAAAACAGATTTTTAATAAATAAATCAAAATTGCTGTTGGATATGGTTTTAAGCTTCCCAATTGCTTTCAATATATTGGTAAAAATATAAAGTCATTCTGGTTATTCTGAAAAAAAATTAAAAATTAACAAATAATCAAAAATTAACAAAAAGTTAACTATTATAAACATAGTACTCATTATAAAACTTAAGGCATCAATTAACCTTAACTATATCCTATATCCAAATACAATTGCAGATATGATTCAACTTATTAATTGTGGGGTATACAATTTAGTCCAAAGCAAGGACTCTCATTAATTATATCATACTTTTATTAAAATTTATTGTATATAAACTGACTTTACATCTGTTCAAAAGTTCTTAGGAGAATATTTTATAAAAAATTTTCAAGAAAGACTTTTATTTTTTATATTTTGTTAATGTTATGCAAAATGTGGATGTTACAGTATCAAAGATCTCAATTACATTTTATGCCAATATATAGAATACAATTTTATCTAGTCAAAACTAGGAACTCTATCAAGAGTCTTTCCTCAAGAGTTTGTATAGAATAATTACAGCAATACAAACGGAAATTTCACATACTATTTAAGTAATTGTTAAACATATGTAAAATTAAACTTGAGTGTCTTCCAGGCTGCAAGCTTTATTGCCAAGAATCTCAAGTTTCTAAAAGTTTAAACTGCTCAAATTTTTATGAACATTTATTGAATATCTACCTTTAAAATTTTCCAATCAGTTTAGGACAAGGTGGAATCAAATTTAGAAAACTCATTTACAAAAAAAAAAAAAAGCAACCAGAATGAATTGAAAATATTTACACATAGTTCATGCTCTTGTTGAGAATAAAACAATCAAATCATTTAATGAACCACTTGTGTAATCTCCTACTTAAAGGATTGTTGGAAGCATCATATAGGCTGCCCCAGGGGCCATGACAAAACTAGATGATACAGCAAGAATCCAGCAGAGTCAGCGTGTGGAGGAAATTAGGGAAGTATAGCCACTCCTTGGTGAATACGTTTGACAGGCTAACTATGAGAGGCAGACATTGATTTTGATGCATTGGAAAATGTTGGAGGACAGGTTTAGCTATTCTGGGAGTTTTGTTGTTTTGCCCACTCCCAGCTTAATCTACTTAAGTCAAGGTTCATTCTAATGAGACCTCTCTTCTATGTAAACACTGCTAGAGGGTGTGGCAGTTACAGAAGTCACCTTGATTGAATAACTTCTGACTTATACATCTACTAAGACTTCTATGTTTTCTAGATTGGGCACAGCTCCTCTTTATACCCACTGCACCCAGCGTGGGACAGTTAGAATTTACCAGACTACCACCCTGGCTACGCTGAGACTATAGGAAGACTATAGGAAGGATCATACTAGTTTGCTCTAAGCAGGCGAGGGTGACCCTTTCAGTACACCAGAACAAGATACTCAGAATCACCCTGGTGCAGATAATAATAAGAAGGACCTTGTGGGTACCATCTAGATTACATGAAGCTCATGAAGTTAAGATGTATTACTTTATATCAGCCCTCTCTCTCCAGTGTTTTACATAAGAGATAATCTCCTTAGTCCTTGGCATAACCTTTGTTTATACCTGCAATAAGGTGTGGCACTACACTCTGTTTAGAGTTCTTTGTTGACATGACCCTCCAGATCGGATTACTTTGGTGTATATAAGGGGCTGACTTGAGGCCGCTTCACCTTTTACCTTTTGGTTCCTCAGCCTTCAGCTTTTGGCTCCGTGGCTTTTGGCTTTTGGCTTTTGGCTTTCGGCCTTTTGCTCTTTGGCCTTTTGCTCCTTCTTCTGGGTAAGACTCAGCTCGGGTGAGACCCTCTCCCTTTGGTGGGAGACTTAGGCTCTTTTGTATGGTCTAAGTTTGGACCAGAGCTAAAGTTTGTTCATTATATTGGAGTGCTGTGGAAGAGCTTTTGTACTATTAAAAGCCATTTCTGGAACTGCACTGGACTCGTGAGTTTTTATCTGTTCTCCAGGCGTCCTTGGAGGTAGAAGAGAACCTCTGTCCTGACACTGTCGGGGACCCCGCGGCGTTCCCCAACATCGATTTTGATGCATCGGGAAAGAGTTAGAAAAGGGAAAATGGGGCATCTCTTTTCCTCTTCAGATTTTATCACTCGTTAAAATGCGTCCTATTACTTTACATACATTTCACATACAAGGTCATAAAATAAGTGAAAGCACAATGTGGAGGGCTTCCATCTGCCTCCTAAATTATTTCACTATAAGTGTTGGTAATAATTGTCCATGTAAAGGAAACTGTAGGGAGAAATGTTATACTGAACGGTGACAGTATATGTACGTATTCACCCTCACTTTCATGCCTTTTCACTATTATAAACTCCCTGCTTTTTCCCCAAGATGATAAAGCAATTTATCCATCTTTCTGATGCACTAAATGAGATCTGCTTACTAATCAGAAGTTACAATGTCCCAATGACATTGGGACATTTTAATCATATAGGCTGCACCAATTGTATGAGGGGTTGCACCAATTGTATGAGGGGTTTTGCTGACCATTAACTGCTCTCATCAGAAATGGGTGGCCCACCAGATTCCAAGGAACGAAAGGAGTATATACTAATAAGCTAAAATTCACTTCTCCGTCAGAAGGGAAATGGAGAGGTATAATGGATCTGGTTTTAATATACATGCTATAGCAGTCTGTGGAGTGCGGTGAGAGTGGCAGGGAGAAGACAGCAGACTTGAATGTAGAACCTCCATGATATTCCACTTGTAGTTTTGTTTTCAAGGAAGGCAAAGATAAAAAAAAAATCTTGGTCAGTAAATTGTTTTTAAAAAACTAGGAGACACAGTCCTTATGCATAATCTCACAAGCACAGAGCAGATTATTTTAGGGAAAAACTGATGAAATTAAGTTATACATCCAAACTAGAAATTTTGTCCTGGTATAACTTATAATAAAAGATGGTATAGAGTGAAAAGAAAAACAAAGTCAAAAAATATAAATAAAGTAAGCTTGCAATTTTGTTGCAATTTAGGTCTACAATTTCTTGTTTAAAAATTTCCTTAAGAAGTTTTTGGGGCTTTAATGATTAGTTACATTATTTCCTGTTTTCTTTTGTTATTTTTAGCATTCTGACCAGAAAGCTAACAGATTTCACAAAAACATTGACTTATCTATACATTCACTTAAATATTCATTTAACATACATTTTTCTAAGCGCATTCATAAAAATAAAAGTGGCATCTCAGATTCTATAAAGTCATATTATTTTGTAGAAAAAGTAATATGTCATTAAATGTAAGCACTCTTTTAAAATCTATGAGGTCTTTCCGAAATATAACTTGAGATATTCACAATACTTAATAGTGGTGAACACGAATATTGGTCAACAGAATAAATATCTATATACTTCAAACTTTTTATGTTGAAATTTAATGTGATGCCACTTGGGAGTAGAGTCTTTGACAGGAAGATGTGTCCCTCTTAAATTGGATTAGTGCCTTTATAAA
Source organism: Cryptotis parvus (assembly GCA_021461705.1). NCBI lineage: Eukaryota > Metazoa > Chordata > Mammalia > Eulipotyphla > Soricidae > Cryptotis > Cryptotis parvus. The sequence continues at coordinate 56,394 of JAJIBD010003219.1, read as the reverse complement.
AGAAGCCTTATTTAGCCCCTTTACACGTTCCACCATGTGAAGGCATAATGAGAGGACTACTATCTCCAAATCAGGAAGTAGGATTCACAGAATACCTTAACAAAAGGCAACTTTATCTGGGACTTCCCAGCCCCTATAGCTTGAGATATAAATGGTCATTATTCAATATAATCTGCCTGTGGTACTGAAGAGACTAAGACTATCTCTATTATTTCACCAATAAGAATAAATGAAACCAAAGAACTTCATGGTGCCAATGCAATATTTAGTAACTGAAAAATAGCCCCAGAATGGTCTTCAGTACTAACAGTGGTAAAAGTAGATCTTCTTATGAAACTAATGTTTATCTTTCAGAGATAAAATCAAAAGCATATTGAATTTATAGTCTAAGTAGTTCTTGTGAATTATTTTCTGAAGAACAAAAATGGAAAAAAGAAGTTCTAGGAGTCTCTCATTCTCTTCCTTTTGACGCAGCCATAACACTCCTGAGATTATACCCGGAAGTCAAAAACACACAGCAGAAACACCATGTGCACTTTTATTTTCACAATAGCCAAAACCTGGAAACAACCAGCGTACTCTAGAACTGATGACTGGATAAAGAAACCGTGGTACTTTGGAAACTTAAACACAATGGAATACTACACAGCTGTTAGGAAAAACAAAGTTATGAAATTTGCTTATATATGGATGGACATGGAGAGGATCATGCTGAGTGAAATTAGCCAGAGGGAAATAAACAGATACAAAATGACTGCATTTATTTGCGGGATATGAAAAAAAATAGCATGATACCAGTATCTAAGGCCAGACAAAACATGGATCAGGAGGTTTTGTCAGTGGGTAGAACCTACTGCAAAAGTGTGGGAGTCAGAAGTTAGGTAATACAGAGAAAGGAACAGTGTACTAATAATTATTGTAAATGATAATACCGGCATAGGACTGAGCATTGAAAGTAGGCAAAAGGATAACATGATAACCTCTGACTGTATGTATTGCAAGCCACAGTGTTAAAAAGAAGGAACAGAGAAGGAGAGAGGGAGAGAGAGAGAGAAAGAGAGAGAGAAAGAGAGAGAGAAGTGAAAATTGCATGCCATAGACACACACTGGGGGAAGGGGGAAATCATGGGACATTGGTGGAGGGAAATGGGCATTGGTGGAGGGATGGGTGCTGGAACACTGTATGACTGAGACCTAAATATGAACACTTTTGTAACTGTATATCTCACTGTGGTATATTTTTTTTTAATGTAGACTCACATTCTACTGTGTCAGTTCGGGAGCAGTTCTTGAGTCTTTATATGAGCATTGTGCTGGTTCCTTTTATTGTATCAAATTCTCACAACAACCACTAAGTTTTCCTGTAGTCACATTAGAGTTGAGAAAGCAGCCTATGGGATGTTCTATTTGCTAAGACCACACATTTAGTTCAGGTTAGTGCACTTCAAAAAATCAGATCACCTCTCTTCCCTATGAGTAATATCCTACAACGAACTAACTTTTGCCTCCTCGTGTTCACTCTTAGACAAAATAGGAAATTAAGCAACCACCCACTACCAAAGACTGAGACATTTTTAAACCAGGTTTGGGTGATTTTAATGTCCATTCTATTTCTTATACTTCTATATCCATAACCCTTTGTTGTAAAATTTTTAAAGCCTTCATACACATTGGAAGGTAGAATCTATTTCTCCATCCCCTTAAACTAAGGCTGCCCTGTGACTTACTTCAGTTAACAGAATGTGACAGAATTGTCATCGTGGCAGTCCTCAATGAGAGTGACATCTTGTAAGTGCCTCAAGAGACCCTGCATCCTATACTACTCTTTGATCACCATTCAATTGCCATATGAAAATTCTAACTAGTCTACTGGAGAATAAAAGGAGAATAAAAGGCCATATATAATTGAAACAAATCCTTCCCAATTAGCCATCTAAGAAAGAACAGGAACCAACTGATAAGTAACTAATACAAGGCCATGAGTAAGTCTCATCAACCAAGATCTACAAAAAAGTTCAACTTAGTCCAACTCAGACATTCAATCTACAAGATGATCAATACAAACGTTTCTGTTTTGAAAGTTTTGAGAAACTTGTTAATACCTATCTATTTACAAACCTGAAAAATAGCTATGGCATAGCACAAAGAAATAAGACAAAATTTTTACTGTCTTCCCTAATTCTTGCCTTTTTCCTTGATTCTGAGCCTTATTCTCTAACATTGTCTTTTATATTGAGAGGCACATGTATCCTTAAGACAAATACATTATTTCACTTAAGTTTGTCAGAGTTTCTTTCAAGCAAACAACTTCTAAAAATCTAAAATGTTTTGCTCCAAATTCCACTGACTGTTGGAAAACTAAGACCAGAGAGGAAGATTAGCTAATTGTTCAAAATCATGCATACACTATCAGAGCTTAACATAGATAATAGGACCGTTATCACCCTAGTCTTGACATAAACAATATCAATAAAGTAAGACTATCTGCTACAAATAATATTCTATACATTCAGTGATTTAACCCAGTAACAATTTTTTCTGGTGAGATAATCTTACATGTGATGACTCAAGGTCTCAACATCTTTTTAGAACATGATTATACCATACTCTATATTCTGAGGTTCTTCAGTGTTCAGTCAATAACAGAGAGAAGTAAATATATGGGTCAGTGGAAAGTTTTGGGAGTCAGGTGTGAAAATAACAAGCATCCATGTGCCATTTTGCTCCCATTCAATTAGACAAAGTCCAGGTACATGATTATTCAAACCTGAAATATAGTATAGCTGTGTTGCAAAGAACAGGTGTGAAAAAATAGCACACATTTGTCATGTGCTCATAGCTGTCTTTGTATACAGTTGCACTCATTGAGATTAATTTCCTTTTGCACCTTTCCCAAGAGTAACCAAAGGACACACCAAATTTCTATTTATTACTGAACATAAGATGATTTTTTAAAGTTACCTATTTGAGAAGTTATTAGAATCTGAAATGGCTTTTAAAACCATTTTTTGATTTTATTTTAGGCACCATGGTTTACAAAACTGTTTATGTAGGATTTCAGCCCTAAGGCATTCTAGCAATATACCCTTCACCAGAGAATCTTCTTTCCCACTCCATCAAAAAATGGGGGAAAGAGATCAACAGAAAATTCCTCAAATAAGACAAGCAGATGGTCAAAGGTATATGTAAAAGTAATTCTGTGTTTTCCTTATCATCAAGGAAATTCAAATCAAAGCTACAACAAGGTACCATTTTATACCAGTGAGACTGATACACATCATAAAGAACAAAACAAAACATGGTTTGTGTGGATGTGGGGAAAAGGGAACATTTACTGCAAGTGGGAAAGTCAGCTGGTTCAGCTTTTTTGGAAAGAAACCTGAACATTTCTCAAAAAAATAGGAATTAAGGGATTGGAGACATATCACATGCTGGACCAGGGTTCAATCCTCAGAACCCCACATGGTTCTCTAAGTCAGCAGGATGATCTCTGAGCACAGAGCCAGGAGTCAGGCCTGCCACTGCTGGGTGTGACCTCAAAACAAAACAAAGACTCGAGGCTGAGCTAGTTCTATGCGCATACTGAGCATATCTACCATACAACCCAACCATTCCACATCTTGGCATCTACCCCAAAGGCCCAAAAACCCTAGTCAGAAAAGACATTTGCACCCCTATGTTTGTAGCAGGACTAATCAAAGTAACCAAAAGCAGAATCTGAAATTCTTGTATTGGCTAGAGAAACTGTTCTCTAAGTGAAAGGAAAATCAGCTCAGAATGAACTATTGCCTTGCCATAAGATTCTACAATATTTCTATTCCTCCCAAAAAAATCTAAGCCTTGGAACTGTTGGGTAGAGGGATTTTGCAATCCCATTAGTTTTTCTTTGATGAACAGAAAGTTGAGTAGTTTATCAACCACTGTATTACTCTTAAGATTTTGGCATAACATTAGAAATACTAAGATACACTTAGGGGAAAAAGTTTTTCTACTTCCAACCTCCCTTATGTGTTTCTTTCCCTTCCAGTTTCAAAAGAAAGCACTCAAGAAAAATAGACTTATAAAAGTATCAAATTAATGGATGAGTTGAGCCTACATTTTTCTTTTCCCATGATACATTCTAAATAGCCCCTTTAAAAAAAAGACTAGACAGAAAGTGAGACCCATCCATCCACATTCCAAGACATGCTCCAGTTACCCAATCATTACAGAACGCTGCCAGGACTCTGAGACTATGATTTGGACTAGAATCCAGCTATTTCCAATAAATTCCAATTATTTAGTTGAGACTAAAGACTCTAACCAGTCATTAAGGAGCCAAAGATTTTGTCTAGGAACTTATACAAATTGCTGCATCTTGTTTTCTGTAAGTTGCAGCATTTTAGAGAACAGAACAAACTTCTGGATAAATGAGACTACAAAACAAAGCCCCAGAATGCATATACTGTCTTCAGTATTTTCACATGTCTCTGTTTCCAAAATGTTCGGCTACTCTTCTGCCTCTCTCCACCCACAGCTCTTTCATAGAGACAGGGAAGAACTCTACTTCTTATAAAATGATTGGTTTCCAAAATATGCTAAGCATTTAGAAATTTATTAGAAACAGTTTTAGGTTCTCATTAATCTAAAGACATTTTTATTGATTTACAACAGACAACTCATGTGATATCGTTCAGGCAGTCATAAAATATATAGTCTGAATATTTAAAATGGTTGATATCTTTCTGGCAACAACACCTAAACTCAGCCAATAACGACTCTTAAAATGGAATGAAAATAGCCCATCCTCACTATTAATTTTTTTTATTTTATTTATACCTCCATAAGATATACAATTACAAAGATGTTCATGTTTGGGTTTCAGTCATGCAATGTTCCAGCACCCATCCCTCCACCAGTGCCCATTTCCCACCTCAAATGTCCCCTGATTCCAACCCCCCACACACACACACAGCTTGCCTCTATGGCAGGCACCTTGCCTTCTCTCTCTCTCTCTCTTTCTCTCACTCACTCACTCTCTCCCTCTCCCTCTTTCTCTCTCACTGTATCTCTCTCTTTCTTCTCTTACACATTGTGGCTTGCATACGTACATTTAGAGGTTATCATGTATATCCCTTTGCCTATAGTCAATGCTCAGTTCCATACTGGTATTATCATTTCTAATGGTTATTAACACACTGTTCTCTTCCCTGTATTACCAAACCTCCTGATTCCCACATTTGCAGTAGATTCCACCCACTGACAAGACCTCCTGATCCATTTTTTGCCTGGCCTTGGATAATGGTATCAAGCTATTTTTATATACTTCAAGTAAACGCAGTTATTCTATATCTGTCCTTTTCCTTCTTGCTAATTTTACTCAGCATGATCAGTTCCAAGCCTATCCATTTATAGGCAGGATATTCAAGAAACGTAAGTTAAAATGGAAAAAAGTTGTAATAGACTATGTATGTGTACAATTTCCCTGTATTCTGATTTATCTGAACCATTTGGATTATGGAATTCCATATTACACTAATATTGCCTTACTGTTTTCTTATATAGCCCAGGGGTCTTGGGGGGTGGAGGTGTAGGATCGTTATACTCAGAATTGTTCAGGTCTTACTCTTGGCACTGTGTTTGGGGATTATTTCTGGAAGTACTTTGGAGATTTTTGGTGGTGCTAGGGATTGAACTGGGCTCTGTCATGTTACAGGCAAATACCTTAACCCTTCACTATCTTTCCAGCACCCACACATTTCAATCTAATTAATTAATTATTTACCAATTTATTTATTTTGCTTTCGGGTCACATCTGGTGATGCTCAGGGTTTACTCCCTGGCTCCGCACTCAGAAATTACTCCTGACAGTGCTCAGGGGACCACCTGGAATGCCGGTGATTAAACTTAGGTCAGCAGCATGCACCCAATATAGATTCCCATTTAAATTGCCTAACACTGAGCTTCTTTAAAGGACAAGACAAACTTCCTAGTACTCACTCATGAAGCTTATGCTTGCACTGTACTAGATTAAGAAGGGCATATTTACTCCTAGATTACTACAAGATTTTAATAAAGATCATTAATGAATTAGCATCTCACTTATACTGAATGTTCTAGATCTACTCATGGTTTTTACACCATATTTTTATTATAATCCTTTAACTTATTAATGCACAGACTTAAGCAGTATGTATAATATTTTTAAATTTAGAGGCCTGTTCATATTTCCCCTTTAAATTTAATTTTCTTCACTCTTACTAAATTTTTCATTTGTAGGTTTTACCTATATCATGTGAACTCTATATTAGTACATGTTTATTTCAGTTTTATTATTGACAGGAAGACATGATAATTACCACAATGAGATTCAAGTACAAAATAAAATTTAATACAATATATTTTAGATGTCAGAGTTCTAAAGGTATTTATGTAAACAAGAACAGGCATTCTATTATATAAAATGACTTTACATAGATTAAAAATATTTTAGCAATCAATAACCACAAAAAAAGGTGGAAATTACCACAAACGTGTGGAAGTCAGAGGTTAAGTAAGACAGACGGGAGCAATGTGCTATAATTGTCGAAAGGGCTAATACCAACCTAGAACTGGCCATCAAATACAGGCAAAAGATACACATGATAACCTCTAAGTGTATGTATTGCAATCCACAATATAAGAGAAGGAAGAGGGAGGTTGGGAGAAAGAGAGAAAAGAGATAAAGATTCTGCCATAGAGGCAGGCTAGGGGAGGAGGGAGGGAATCAGGGACATTGGTGGTGGGAAATGGGTACTGGTGGAGGGATGGGTGCTAGAACACTGACCAAAATCCCCAAATATGAACAACTTTGTAATTGTATACCTCACGGTGGTATAATAAAATATTAATTTACCAAAACAATTGCCTAACATGTCCTCAATCATTAATAATATCTACTTCCAGTTTCAAAAAATATCCAAGTTTAAACAATACATTCCATGGTCATTCTCCTACTATTGCTGCTATCTCTGCTATTATTTTGATATCCACAAGTGAAATTGCCTACTTGGAAAATGTTTTTTCAGGGCTTTTATTATACCTTTAAGTCCTTGTGCAGCTAAACTACTTCAGAATTCATTTTTCCCAGGGTTACGGTAGAGTGGTAAAGTACTTGACCTGCATATGAAACTCCTGGTAGTGTAGCCTAGCAGTGAACAAAAAAAGTTTATCTTCTCTATAATTGACAACTTATGAGCAGTAGTAAGATTGTAGTTACCATCTGACTCTAAATTACCCACTGAGGTTTTCATACACACTGATGGCATCTTCACCTACTTGTTCCAATTATAGGTACGTTCCTTCCACTTATTTATAAAGATATAAACAGAAAGGTACCAAAGTTCAAGTACTTATGTAGACACTGTGCGTTGAGCTTACCATGAGGGGAGATGGGAATTTGTGAAAGTACTGAGGGAGAGATAATGAAATAATGGTGGAGGGAAACACATTCTGGTAGAAGGTGTGCTGTTGGAGTACTGTATGCGGGAAGCTCATTATTATCAGTACTGTAAATCACAGTGAATAAAATAAAATTTATTTATAAAAGAAAGTGGTGACCCAATATTATATAACACACTGTTTCTATCTCCAAATCTTTAGGTAAAATAAGCAACTTAGCAATAGGGTCAGACGTAGTCCCTAAATTTGATTGTCCTTAGACCTTCTATTGCTCATGTCAGTGTCTTGCTCTTTAACTATTCATCAAATATGCTAATAAGTACAGGGATTAGGTGATAAATCAAAGGTCTGGAGTGTATTCAAAGCTCCAAGTTTGGCCCTATTATTGCCTGGTCGCCCTAATACTTTTGGAAATGGTCTGGCAGTCACCAAGCACTGCCAAGAGATCCTATTGGGTGCTAGCACTATCAGGCCTGAGTAGCACCACACTGTTGAGCACAAGCATTGGACCATACAATCAATTGGCCAAGCCATTGGGTTCATTTTCTCTTCCTTAAAATAACACAATGGCATTTTTTGGAGGTTGGAGAAACAGTATTGAGGTTAAGGTGCTTGCCTTACACATAGCTGACCCTGATTTGATTCCCCAAGCATTGTCAAAAGTGATCCCTGAGTATAGAGCCAGGAGTAAGCCCTGAGTACTTTTAGGTGGGATTCAACACTTTACATTTCCTCATAAAAATAAAAACAATATTTGAAAAATTTAAGATGACAAGATTTAAATTTTGTATTGTGCTTCTTAAAATTCTAGTTAAAGGCTATTGTCAGATCTATAGCTTTAATAATCTGAAATATAAAGCACATGGAGATGAAACTTCAGAATTTAATTTTAAACACAAAATGGAAAATAAGCAAGAGAACAAAAAAAAAACTAGGACGAATTCTTAAAGTCAATTAAGATAAAATAGTCATTATTTACTACTTTGAAATTATAAAACATTTTTAAGAATTCCTCCCATGTTGAGTGAAATTAGCCAGAAGGAAAAAAGACAGATATAGAATGACTACACTTATTTGCACAATATAGATATATGCACACATTATAATACCAATATCCAAAGCCAGGCAAAACATGGATCAAGAGGTCTTATAAAGGTAAAAATTACACAAATGTGTGGGAGTCAGAGGTTAGGTAAGACAGAGAAGGGAACAGATTGCTAATAATTGTCGAAAGTGCTAATAGCAACCTAAAACTGAGCATTAAATACAGGCAGTAAGATACACATGATGACCTCTAAATGTATGTATTGCAATCTACAATGTGTAAGAGAAGGAAGAGAAAAAGAGAGATAGAGAAAGAGAAAGAGATAATAAACTGGCCATAGAGGCAGGCTAGGGGAGGGAGGAGGGAATTGAGGAGATTAGTGGTGGGAAATGGGCACTGGTGGAGGGATGGGTGCTGGAACACTGTAAGATGTAACCCAAATATGAACATCTTTGTAATTGTATATCTCACAGTGGTATAATAAAAATATTAAATTAAAAAAGAATTAAAAAAAATTTAAAAAAGATAAGTAATACCAGCACACATAAAAAATATTCCTCCCATGGGGGAAAAAATTTCTTTAGGATAAAATATGGAAATATTTTTAAGTTCAATGGACAAATTTCTATTTAAGGGGAAGGGAAAAGAGGAAAGAAACAGAACATTCATATTTTTCTAATAATTTACCCTAGATTTAGCTCTTTCCCCTTTTTCCTTCTTCCACCTCTTTCCCCTTCCTTCAGGTACTCCCTTCTCCTTATCCCCTCTCTACAGGTTTATAAAGTGCTTCCTTAGCTCTGGTCCTCTAACAGCACTTAATAGAACTAGTGGCCATATAATTCAATATATGTATTCCTAGAGTATATGTCTAAATTCATTAAAGTCAAACTTATACTCAGCACGAGTTCACAAAGATGTTTACGAGAGTGGTCAGCTATGATTTCATCATCAAAACCAGAATTCACCATCTTGTCAATGTCTGCAGAGGGAAGCTTAGTTCAGTGACAAATAAAATTTCAAGGTCAAGAGAAATCCTGAAAAATAAAGTTCTTCCAAAACTCAATTAATGGATACGTGTGGAACAAGAGACTGAAAATATTGACTAAAAAAGCAAGAGTTAAAGTATAGTTTTACTAAAATTATAATGAAATTCTTATGGGAAATACACAAGAGCAAAAGCAATATGCAAATGTTAAGTTAGAAAACAAATGTTCCAATTCTGATCTATAAGTGACCTATTATATATAATTTGAACTATTTAATAGGCATTCCATACATGGTTCAAAAATCTGTGTTGTTTGATTGGTTGTTTTTCTGGGAGGGGTAATTTTGGGCCACATGCAGAATTTCACAGAGCTTATTCCTGCCTCTGTGTTCAGGAATTACTCCTGGAAGTGCTTGGAGGACCACCATGTGGAGGACCACCATGTGGAGGACCACGCGGTGCTGGGTATTGCACTGAGGTCAGTCATGTGCAACACAAGCACATTTAACTTATCTCTCCGGTCCCTCTATGGATATCTTTATCTCCATTGAGATAGTAACCACATTTTCAACATCAGTTCTAGAAAGTGTATTTTGTTAAGCTTTAGTTTTTATTTAAACATTTTTTTTGTCTCTGTGATTTGTTTTCCAAAACCCTTCAAAGTCATACTTGGACCACTATCATAAAATCACCATCCTCACCTAATGGCATTTTCTCTGGTGTGCTGAAGAAAGGCAACTTGATCTTCCATTTTGAAACAGAATTGCAGGATTAAGTTTAAGAAATTTGTTCTGGAAGAGTATCTAATAGTCTTCAAGATACCTGTCAAAGAGAAAACAACTGCCCACTTTCATTTAGTTCTCATTTTTTTATTCTAGAAAGCTTATCTGGATGTAAAAGCTTGACTCAAAAAAAAGTTGTTAGTAGATGGAAGTAATGGGAAAAAAGCATTAAGGTGATGAGAGAATATAGGTGATTCAACAGGAATCAGCATAAAATTCTAGACATAGTAACTGATCTTTGTACAGAGTGGAGAAAAATGAAGTTTCTATTTTAAAGGAAAAAATAGCTTGGAAAAGAAAGAAAAATGTGGTACTCCAGAGACTAGGGCACTAGGAAAATTTCTTGAGGGTGGAACAACCAATGGCAGATGGACAAAATTAGGTGGAGTGGCAAAATAAATGAAGCCTTTATGAACAGGCTGATATATACACCTCATTGTTAGGTAAGACCCAAGGAATTTCTCCCAAGACCCACACCCTTTTTGACAATTAACCTGGTATGGGGTTAAAGTGCAGGTCTTTTCAGGTTGTTGGGACTCAGAAGCATTTCCATTGTAGGAATAGCTTCATTGGAAATTTAGCCAATAACTCCTGGCTCTTAACACCTCCACACAGTGGAAATTAAAACAGAATAAATATTCTTCTCAGTAATTATTATGATAGGGAAACTGGGCAGAAGACCATGAAATTTTGCTGAGGTTCCCAAACAAAGGTTAGATGTAAAACCAACACCCTGTCCTCTGTGAACTTTCTCTAGGTGATACCTCTTTTGGAAATAATAGAGAACACTAAGACCAAAGATGAGACTTGTAATAAATATAGTGACTGACAGTAAACACGTGTTTTGAATCCATTAGCTTTTAAGAAACCAGCACAACTTGCTGTTTATCATGTATACTTTCTTTAACAAACTGAATAGCTGCTTTATGAATTAAAAACATTCATACCAAAACTAAGATGATCCTATTCTAAAATCTCCAATTACTTATAGAAGTGAGTAGGGTGTTCAATTAATATCTGTAGTAGAAACATATTGAGAAGCAAAAAAGATGTTCAGTTTGACTATCACTATGATCTATATGACTGGCCTCAGGTTGAGCTAAAATATAACCACATGTATCATATTAAGATATTCTGATTGATTTCAAGTTATGGTGAGGACCGTGAGGTTAGAACAGAGCTATGATCTCTGTATCCCAAGGCTCCAGGAGGGTGAGGTTCCATGGATAATGAAAGTTGCAACCAAAGACCTTAATTTTTATAAAAACTCCAAAATACACATAGCAATAATCTCCCTCATCCCCCAAAGAGCAGTATCTCAAACAAGCCCTTAGGACTTTGGGTAAAGCAAGAAGGCCTAGTACATGGCAGAACAGTGAGTGGTGTGTAGGAGCCCTTCCTTATCTTTTTTTCCTTCCTGTTCTTTTTCTCAGCTTCCTTTCCTAGAAAGCAATTGATACTCACTCACTCTTTCCAAAGATCTTATTTGAAAAATGGTTAATTATGGTCTCATGGACAGGTGGGGTCCTTCCCTGGCATGCAGCCAATCCAGGTGCAAACCCCAGCACCACATGAGGTCCCAGAACACTTCCATCAGTGACCCTGAGGTAGACCCAGGAGCCTGAGCACTGCTGGGTGGGACTAGAAAAACAAACAAACAAAAGTCCGTGAGCTATAGAGAAACTAGGGCATGTCTTTAGTCAGTTTCCTGGAAGCAGAGCCTCTGATTGGGGGTGCAGAGAAAGGGCTTTAATGCAAGTAATTAAGAGGCAGGGGGCTTTCTCAGAAAACCTGCAGAGAAGAAGCAATGGGAAAAAGATAGACAACAGAAAAAAGAAAACAAGGCATTTTCAGAGGTTTGTGTTCAAACTCAAGCCTCAGGTAACTCTAGAGTGACTGGAAGCACACAATTAACCTAATTTGTTGAAAATGAAGCAAAGAATTGTAATAGCCCCCTTGTAGTAGCCCTTTATGTAAAGAGGATCTAAATGTGCCAAACACCAACTACTTATAGAAGTTATAAATGGCAATTGTTTAACAAAGGGAAAAACTTCAAGGCAATTAATTTTTGTTAATATTTCAGGGACTATAGTATGACAGTTTCTTTTTTTTCTTTGACAAAACAGAAACCCAGACTTTTCTTTACATAATTTTCTAAACTAAAATTTGTTTTAGTTTAGTATCAGAGTATTTGTGTACCTAAGTAATTTGCCTTTGTGAAAAATTTCCAAAAATATCTTTTCCAGTAAATATCTGTGGTGTCCCAGATTTTCTTTGCATAGATAAGGAGGCGATTTAGATGAATCTCACTACCAGAAGTGACCACGCTATCTGTCAATCTAGATTATATCCCCTTTCCCCAGTGATTTGTTCAGCAAAAGAACATGGTCATGTAGAATCAGAGACAATATTCTTTAGGTATTTCAATGGAAATATTATGAAAACAATACCCTTTATTTTAGGCGAAATGTATGTCTAAAGCTTAGATGACCTATTTTTTTCAGGAAGAAACTAATCCTAGAGAAAAACCTATAGTTGAGAAGCAGCTAGAAAAAGCTATGGTAGACTTCCCAGAAGACTTTAATTACTTGGTAGTATTATTAACAGAAAGACTACCAGTCATTAGAGTTATTCATGAGCTGAAGGATAACATTTAAGTTCCTTTGTTAAAAAAAAAAAGGCAGCTTCAGTGAATCACATGAATCCTTTACTTATCAACTCCCTGACGACCCCAGGTCAAGTTCATTACAGTTCACCATTCTATATCTAGTTTAATTTCATCACCGTAGTCATTTGCAAAGGCTATCCTCATTGTTTTAAGTGCCTGTACTTGTTTTCATCTATCTTTCAAATTTTACTCAACTATTTTATCCTCCATACAATCTTTTCTGATGTCCTCGGTCTCTTTCAAGGCACTTTCCCTATGAACCCTCTTTGATGGATGTGTCTGTAGCAATAACTGGTTGGTCTAATTGTCTCCTCAACAAGAAAAACATGATTTTCTTTTCTTGATCCCCAATCTAAAGCAAAATATAAGCAGAAGCACAAGAATTGAGAGAGAGGAGGAGATGCAGTGGAATATGGAGATAGAAAGGGAGAAGGAGAAAACAAACAAAAGAAGGGAGAAAGTAAATACGTATGGGTGGGAGAAATAGTATAGTGAGTAGGGCATTCCTTGCACACAGACTGAATTAAATCTCCAGCCATCCCATTTGGTCCTCCAAGCCCACAAGGAGTGATTCCTAAGTACAGAGTCAAAAAAAATCACAACCCCTGAACATGGTCGGTGTGGCCCAAAAACATGTTAAAAATAATGAACATTGAATATTTCACTTGAAATATTCAAGAATATTTCAAAATATCCTTGGATTCCAAGAAATGTATCTTAACTTATGAAAGTTTAAATAGATACACTGTGTATTAAAAGAGCTATTTTCAGGAATGAATTTCTCTTCTTCCATTGTACATGCCATTATTCAGAAATTTGCCTGTCTACTTATGAATTAGACATATTCCTAACAAAATAATTATAGTTTAATTTACACCATATAAAAAATTCCTATAAAGCTAGCACCCAAAATTCTACATCACTCTTCTAAAAACCCAGATAATATTACATTCCACTAAAATTACCAAAATTTCCTATCATAAAGAATACAGTCATGAACTGCTTAGTTTGGCAGTCAAGTTCCTCTACAGTCTGGTCTGATACTTAAATAATCTAATCTACAGTATTTTTCATCTTTGAAATAAGGACATAAATTCCTAATAATGTTGCTGTAAAGAATTTAATTAAAATATGGAAACACAGCAAGGACTTAATGCTAACTTTAACCTTACCTTCATTGCTAATACAACTACTTGTGTTACTGTAAAAGTTGTGCGCTTATTCTGGCTTCACTTCCCTTTTCTTAGCATGTGGTTTATCCAGTTATTGGCGTCCTAATATATATATATGTATATATATGTATATATATAAATGTATACTTTCTGTAAAAAATGCTTACTTTCTATAAAAAATGAATAGCTACTTTATGAATTAAAAATCATTTTATATATAAAATAGAATTTATATAATAGAATTTAATTTTTCAAATTCTTTGGTGATTTCACTTTTGAGTAAAAGTGGATGTGTCTTATTGAGTTAGACATTGTTTATAAAAATTACAACTTTTATTTATAAAACTTGAATCCATATTATATATGTGTGTATGTATATAATGCAAGATTAAGATATCCCTCATTGAAGTGCTTTTATTTTTTTAATCTCTTGCATCCATGAAGCCTAGAAAATAAATGAATTTTTTTCTTTAGATAAAGCAAATTCTTTTCATTGGTGAATTGAAGAATAAATGCTAACCTCACATCTAAAGGCAGTAACTTTTTTTTCTGGCTGTTTCTGCTAGGATTCTATGAAATTTTCAACAATGATGTCTAACTCAATAAAACAGATCCACTTTTAACCAAAAGTGAAATCACCAAAGAATTTGAAAAATTAAATCTTTCTCTAACTCCTCTCCATCTAGTCAAGTCAATTATAATGGCTTTGCAAAGTCTTAGAAAGGCCTTGGGAAAGGTCAGAGAACTTAATTTACTAATATAACATCAGTATATTTTAAATCTTTAAACTTGGAAATTCAGATGTAGTAATCTGATGAGTCTTGGTTAACCAAACGGTTAACAATTTACTATAATGGCCCCATTCTTCAACCATTCTTAAGTGGGATTTCTCTGTAAATCCGTACCTACTTTTCCCCAGGTTTAGTGAGAAAGTCATGATGCTCAAGTCATTGTGTGACAAGTCTCTTCCGTTCACACCAGGAAATGTTAATTATCTGCCAGGTTTCTGTAATCCTTCTCCACACTCCCCTGAAGAGGGGAATTTCAAAGTGACAAGTGACTATGAGGTGTGTCCCACACTAACCCTGGGAGAAAGGGGCCCCTTTTCACTCATGTCTCTTCCTCTCACCCCTAGGCTAACAGAAATGTCAAGGAGCTGTGGTGGAGATATTCCAGGCCTGGAAAGTTCAAGGGAAGGCATACAAGAAGAAATTTCCTGAAACTTTCTAACTCTGTTGTCATTGCTGAGGTCCCCGGTTGTCCATCTACCAACCCCTGGAAATCATTGAATACTACCCCTGGTCAGTCATATACATAGCCAAAGACTGTAAATCTTTGAGGGGTTTTTAATGTAGTATAAAATTTAGCTTATATGAGTAACTAATCTGTCCTTCCAACCCTTATCTTTTCTATTGATAAGACAATATGCATTTAGTTGATTTCAGATCCTAAATAGCTACTTTGTTCCCAAATTATACCAAATGGAAATTGGTAGGAAATATTTATTTCAGTGTTATATTACTTCTAGACTTTTAAATTCCTTTCTTTTATATAAAAATTTTTTTAATACTTAGGATTTGTAATATGTGAGCTAGAGCTTTCTCCCAGACTCGTTTATAAGCCTTTAAGTCTTTTGTGAGGTCAATAGGGATACTTATTTGTGTTTAATTTGGTTTATGGGACAGCTTCATTCAAGCCTGCATGTTCATCTGATGAAAAGGAATTATGTTCTTCATCTCCAGATCCTTCTGGTACTCTTCAATCCTCGGGAAGTGCCACAAACTCAGCACAGCTTTCCATATCTTCATTTCTTTTTCATCCATATAGGCAGAAATGTTTCCTCTGGCACAGGAAACTTTATGGCATTAAATTTCTTCTCATAGTCATTAGCCAAGCCAGCCTTTGCCATGTTGACCTTGTAATAACCCAGTCAATGGTGGGTGTTTTCTCAAAGAAAGTAGCAAACTGGGAGGTGAGAGTCTCATTCCAGACTTTTTAGGGCAGGCATCAGCAATATATTTTTGGTTTGGGGGAATGAAAGCCCCAAAAAGCTATCCAGTGGTTTTGATAACAAGATTTTCCCCCGTCATCTTGAGATGGTTCACCAAATGCAAGGTCTCAAATGGATTTGTATATTCTCAATAGAAAATGAAACTCGTCACTTACTTTGTATATTTGTTAAACACCTATAATGTATGTATCAGGCATTTTATTAATCAATGTGTAGATATGTTTTAATCCTTTTTCAAAATATCCCACATAAAAATGCAGGTAATCCTTGAAACTCGCAATTTTCATCATGTAATTCCTTTGTGCCCTGAATGCCACCAATGACAGCTCTGGAGGCTCCAAGCACAGCCTGCTAAGTGTGGCCCAGATAATTCCCATCCTGCAGGTTTGAAGCCAGACTGCCTCCTTGTGTGATTGGCATAGAATCACCAGGAGACTCTCTCATGCCAAATTAATACAAAACAAAAATATTTAAAGGGCCAGAGAAATGTTACAGGGGTTAAGACATTTGCCTCTCATGTAATCCCGAGCACTGCATAAGGTCCTCCATGCACTGCCAGGAGGACACTGTCGTCTCTGCCACAGGACAAGGCCTGAGCACTGGCAAGTGTGTCCCCAAAACAAAATAATCTTTATAAAACTAGCAGAAAAACTGAACATCTATTATGTGTATCAGATACCATACTACAGATTAACAAATAATAATTCATTTCATCCGCATTTAAACCATGTGATCTGAAATTACAATTACTAACTCCTAATTTTATTGACAAGGGTTAGAGAAATTTAGCAATTTGCTTTAGGATACACAATGCAAACAATGGGAAACCACCTAATGAATCTAGAGAATCTAAATTCAGATTCCTTATTCTTAAATAGTATGCTTTGTGGTGAGACTCTGAAGATAAAAGCTAATGATATGGCTTACAAAATTGACCACAACATTAATCCAAATCAGGACACTTTTCAGAATGAAAGGGTGTGTGACGAATAATTACACCAGGTCAGAGATGTAAACTGGAACTTCCCCAGGCAAACCAGGACATATAATCAGCTCTATTGGGCTTTGCCACTGTCTACTTTGTCAGTCCCACCACAAATGAACATTACCTCATTTATCTTTGGAACCCCCATACTACTTCCTGTCCTTATTTATATTCCTTTAACATGCCTTTCTTCTTTTAGATATGTTATTCTTTCTATTTAAAATGTTCTCAGGCAAACCTCATTATTGTCTCCAGGTTAGTGTATTCATATTTTAGCTCATAGCAGATGCACTAAATTATGATTGGAAATCTTTATTTGAATTATGTTTGGAAATCTTTGATTTGAATTATGTTTGGAAATCTTTTATACATTCATGAGATATCTTTATAATTCTGGTTAATTTCAGTCACCACAACCCTCTCTTGTCCACACATGGATAGAGATTAGACTTGTTCCTCATTCTGTCTAGTTAGCCTTGTACCTGGCTCAAATGTACAAATGACTAAAACTTAACAATACTGTTGAAAGAAAAGAAAGGAGGAGAGCAAAAGGAAAGAAATTAAAATGTATTGACTTTTGGTCAGGTTAAAATATATATATATATATATATATATATATATATATCCCTTATTGACTGGATCCCACGGGATATCAAAAGATCACGTGGCCGCCCACCTACAAAATGGTCAGACTTCTTCGTCAAGACCCTGAACGAGTAGTTTGAGGCTCTTTGTATTCCTGAAGCAACCAGATGCCATTGGGCTACATTGGCACGTAATAGGGTCAAATGGAAATATTACTGGTGCCTGCTCGAGCAAATCAATGAATAACGGGATGTCAAGTGATCAAGTGATATATCCCTTATTTCATTCAAGTGATTTGTATGTTTTCTTACTTTTCAGGTACCATTCTAGGTGTGTTGAAGATATAATTAGAATAAGATAGTACAACCAATATGCCCTTAAACAAATGACCATGTCTTCTTCTTTTATGGCTTTTTTGGTTCACACCTGGTAAAGCTCAGGGTTTATGTCTAGCTCTGCACTCAGGAATTACTCTTGGCAGTGCTGAGGGAACCATACGGGACGCCAGGGATCAAACCCAGGTTACCATGCACAAGGCAGACACCCTACTTGTTGTGCTATCACTCTGGCCCCAACCATGACCATTTTCAATATTCTATAAACAAATGACCATGACTGTTTTTAGACAGTTTGAAGCAACCATTTAAAAAATTCAGAATTATGTGGTAAAAACAAATGGGAGGTAAATTTAAACTTAGTATCCAAGCATTAATGACAAGATAACTGTAAGAAGGCATAAGGGATGAGATTTTCTAGAGAAGAACACTCCAGGTGAGGGAGAACTTGTGTGGGCTATAGAGAATAGAAAGATCAATATGGCGGTAAGAGTAAAAGTTTGAGAGAGAATGGGATTGGGGGTGTCATAGAGGACTATTAAGTGAGAGGAATATGTTGATTGATATTTAATTGTGTGATAATGGGGAATGTTGATTTTCAAGAGTAGAGTGCACTGATTTGAGTAGATTTTTTAATTATTTTTATGACTACTCTTATGGCTTATTTGAGAACTGAATATAGGACAAATAGCAAGATTTGCAATAATCTAGGCAATAGATGTACAGTTAGTGAAAAGGTTTTTAATATGGGTTTAGTTCAGGAGTGTTTTTGCAAAGATTAATATGTATATAAATTGCTGAAGATCTTATTTAAGATCAGATCCTTATTCTGTAGGAAGTGCAGCATGAAATTGTAAGGTGCGGCATGAAATTGCAAAAGTCCTGTCAAGCTTTTGAGTGATGGTAATGTTTATAATCTGTCTCCCATAGCTGAGAAATAATGCTCTACAGATTGTATCTGGAAAGTGGGAATAAAAAATCACATTATTTCTGATTAATTTTCATTGAGATTTAAAAAATATTATGGTACCATTTATTGAGACTCCTTATCATTCCCTACCTTCTAACTAAGAGCATTACTGTCTGAAGATGGAAAATGACTTTTTTAGAAAGATTCAATACCCACTTACTTGGATAAAATAGCCATATTTGGGGTCATCATTTACCTGGCACACAGGCAATCCCAGTTCTATCCCGCACTGCCTCCGATCCCCTGAGCAAAACTGATGTGACCCCTGAGCAGAGAGGCAAGAGTATGCCCTGAGGACCACTCTATGTGGCACAAAATCAAAAACAGGAGAAGAAACATGAGTGTTTGACTCAATAGAAAAGTGACTCCTCAGGGCCAGAGTATAGAAGGTAGGCCTTGTATGACATCTAACCTGGATCTGATCTCTGGCACCCTATTTGGTTCCTGAGCGTGCCAGGACTGATCCCTGAGAACAGAGCCAGAAGTAAGTCTGAGCACTGCTTGGTGTGGCCCAAATCTTCCCATATATAAAAAAAAAGTGACACATGAACTTTCACATGTTTATGAATTCAAGTTCTTAATAGCAAAATGATTATTTTGCAAAGATTTATTGCCCAGGACTTTAATTCAAAAGAAGTTTATGCATCATTCATTGTTCCCCCAGATTTACTGGGTGCTCTTAAATGGTGGCATAAAATAAAATGGATCACAGAGAAACTGAAGAGGGGAAAAGTGAATGATTCTTAAACTTTTGTGAATACTATTAATTTTTTTCACTTTTTTTCTAACAAACCTATATCTTTATATTCTTGGCAGAGTTTGTTTAACTCTATAACAATAATTTTCATCTTTAGTCTTTATAATACTTTCCAAAATGCAAAACTTTCTCATTGAATCCCTGAGCAAGTGCTGAGTGTACTCAAAAATAAAGCCTTTAGTTTCATTTCTAGAACTATAGAATTCGCTGCCCTTGCTCAAAATGTACAAATCAAAATGAAATAAAAATTATTTGGTTCTACATGTATATTATAAATTGAATCTAAATTTATAGTTGTAGAAATGTGCTGATTACTCCTAGAAATGGAAAAACGTGGAAGTTCCAATGCTCCCTATAGTATTCAAGTTCTTTTCTCTCTCTCTCTCTCTCTCTCTCTCTCTCTCTCTCTCTCTCTCTCTCTCCTCTCTCCCCTCTCTCTTTCCTCTCCATTTGTGTGATACTTTACCCTTCACAAATGGAGTTGTGTTTTGCCTGAGTTAAGGCCTTTCTAAGTAGTGTTTCCAAAAGTCCCAGGGTATTTCTGATTTGAAGGGGGCACTTTGTGCTGGAAAATATGATTTTCTGGCTTGAGGAAAGAAAATTAAAGACTTGTTAAAAATTCCCAGAAGACTCTTTGGACATCAACTAGTTCTTACCAAGGAACATTGTGCAAATGAATCAGAAACATATGGAAGAAGTTCCCCTGAATTAAACATGGGTTTCACACATGAAGGGGTTGAGAACAGGGGTTGTGTGGGGAGAACACAAAGAAAGATTTTGAATCTTTGTTAAATCAAAACCATTTGAAAAATCTATTTTAGAAGGAATAAAAATGTTATTTACATTTCAGTTCATCCTGATTTGAAATGTTAATTTTCTTCTAATTTGAGAGCTCTTTCTTGAATTTGGTCTTCAACAATGACTTGGGAGATCAGACAGAAAACATTGTTTTCTTGGGCCTCTTTTTAGACAATTGGGTTTCATTCACCAGAATTCTTTTTCCTCAGGAATAAAGTCTAGTAAACATTTCCCTAGGTCATGTTATAGTAGAATTTTCTAATCATTGTCCTTCTACAGTGGATGTTAAAATTTTTAAAAGCCCACCATTTGACACTTGGGAATAAATCTGTACTTGAATTTTTTTGTGATCTTAGCACAAAAATATAATGTTGAGAAGAATGAGATAGCCTCTACTTACTTTTTGTTTCATTTTAATAGCAATTACAGAAAAAACAAACAGGAAAAAGTGACCTTGATAACTTACCCCACATATATCCAAGGTCAAGCCCAACTTACATTCTTTTCTAAAAATGCTGTTTGTCACTATGCCAAGGACAAAGGAAGGTTGAGTCCAACTATATATCTTTTAAAATCTTGGGAATGTTTTAACAAGGAGAGAAAATGTTCTCATAATTACCATATAAGATTTCTAAAATCAATGTCTGCTATGCTCTGAGAGTTTGAAAACAGTGAGCTATGCTTACAACCTAAATTCATGAGGCTCAGAATGTGCTTAATCTTCTAAGATTCTTTTGTCTTCAGAGGTATCTTTAATGAGATGACCACAGAAGCAAAGAAGAACGACAATAATCAAAATTAAACAAACAGGTCATTATCTAATAAAAAAGCTTCTAACAGCAAAAGAAATTCCAGCTACAATAAAAAGAAAAAATACTAAGTGGGAAAAATATTTGCAAAAAATGCATCAGATAAAGGGCTATAAACCAAGATCTATAAAGTACTCCTGAAACTCAACAACAAAAAAAAAACTGAACCACCATACGCAAATATGGGGAAAGGAGATGAACGTCTACTTCCCCAGAAAATACATACAGATGACCAATAGGGATATGAAAAAATGTTCATGATCAGTCATGATTAGGAAAATATTGACCAAATAATACGAGGTATCATCTCATGTCAGTGAGAATGGCATACATCAAAAAGTCTGGACATAGCCAGTACTGGCAGGATTGTGGTGAGAAAGAAGCATTTATTTACTATTAATGGGAATGTTATCTGGTAAAAACTTTCTGGGAAGTAATGTAAACATCTCTCCCAAAAGCTAGGAATAGAACTCCATACAACCCAGTGAGTCCATTTCTTTCATCTATGGCAAAAACACTAAAACATTAATTTGAAATTATATACTTTTGTAAATATATGCATCCTAACACAATAGTAAGATATGGAAGTAACACAAATGCCAACTACATATGACTGTATAAAGAAGCTGTAATATGATACACAGTAGAATACTATGCAACTCCAAGAAAAGAAAAAAATCATGTGACTTACCACTACATTATATCATGATGAGTAAAATCAGCCAGAAGGCTGTACATTTTGCAGATGAAAAATTATATCTCTCATATGTGGGACTCAAATATACACAGCAAGAATAGTAATAAAGGGCTAAATGCAACACAATAGAACTGATTCAAAGACATGAGTGAGCGGTGGTGTGAGCTTAAAAAGGAGGGACCTGGGGCTGGAGCGATGGCACAGCAGATAGGGCATTTGCCTTGCATGTAGCCGACCCAGGTTCGATCCCCAGCATCCCATATGGTCCCCTGAGAACCGCCAGGAGTAATTCCCGAGCGAAGATCCAGGAGGAGTAACCTCTGAGCATTGCCAGGTGTGACCTAAAAAGCAAATTAAAAAAAAGGGAGGGACCTTAGGGATCTTGATAAGGAATATGGGAACTATGGTAATAGGTGTGATATTATAATTATATATACAAGAAAACATCGTTCACAGTATTGTACAGTGCAGTACCTCACTTGATCACTAGATCACTTAACATCCCCGTTGTTCATAGATTCCTCGAAGGGGGCCAGTAACATTTCCATTTGACCCTATCACGTGCCAGTGTAGCCCAATGGCATCTGGTTGCTTCAGGAATACAAAGAGCCTCAATTCAGGGTGTTGACGAAGAAGTCTGACTATTTATAGGTGGGCGGCCACTGATCTTTTGACATCCTATGGGATACAGTCGGTAAAGGCTCTAGTCCAGTGGTTGTCTCCAAATCTCATTACATGTCCAGCCCATCTGATTTCCAATGCCTTGGCAAACGAGACAGTGTCCCTGACCCTGGAACATCCACGGAGGTCGGAGCTCCTGATTCCTTCTTTCACTTGAGTGAGGTGTGATATTCCAAGCATAGCTCTTTCAATTCCTCTTTGGGAGACCCAAATAGCATTCTCATCCTGCTTTAGTAGGGCTCAGGTCTCTGAGGCATATGTTAATGCAGGGAAAATGGTGAGGTTGAAGCGATGTGCCCAGAGCCAAAGGTCCTTTGCCCTTTTAGCTATTTCTTCGATGGTCTTGAAGGCATTCCATGCTGCTCTCTACCTCCTGCGCAGCTCAGGTTTTAGGTTGTTCATCATGTTGAGTTCTCAACCTAAGTACACATAACTGCTGCATTCAGATATGTTTGTTTTGTTGACAGTGAATGGGACCTCTGGAACTCTTTCATTTATCATGAACATAGTTCTGTTGAGATTCAGCTAGAGACCTATCTTTCCACATTCTCGGTCAAAGTCAGTCAGCATTTGTGCCACTTGGCTAATGTTTGGTGTTATAGAACGATGTCATCAGTGAAGTGGAGGTGGTGTAGTTGCTGACCATCTATCTTCACTCCCATTCCTTCCCATTCTAATTGTCGCATGATGTTCTTGACGGTGGCGCTGAAGAGTTTTGGTGAAATGGTGTCACCCTGTCGAACCCCTCCTTTGATATCAATGATTACTTCCTTGTAGATGGTGAGATCCTGATGATGAATCTGTAATACAGCTCACAAAGGATCTTGATGTATTGGGTTTGAATGCCCTGTTTGGCTAGGGCTTTGATGACTGCTTCAGTCTCCACAGAATCAAAGGCTTTCTTTAAATCAATGAACGAGAGACAGAGTGGCATCCTGAACTCCCTACAAAATTCAAAGAGCTTGGTTACCATGTGAATATGGCCAATTGTGCTGAATCGCTTTCGGAAGCCATCTTGCTCACATGGTTGCTCTTCATCTAATGTTCTGCCAATCCTGTTCAGGATGAGTTGAGTGAATGGATTGTAGAACAGGCAGATGGGGCAATAGTTGCCAATGCCGTGAATGTCTCCCTTCTTGACCAGTAGAACTGTCCTGCTGATTTTCCATTGGGAGGGCACCTTGTATTCAGACAGGTAGTGTGTGAAGAGCCAAGTCAGTGTATTGATGAGTACTGATGGCAGATTCTTCAGGTGTTCAGGTCTGACTTTGTCTGGGTACTGTTCCCCTCTTCACTGACAAAATGGCATGTCGGATTTCAGAAGGGAGAACATTGGGAACGACATATCCATCATGCAGAATTTGCTAGGTGGGCAGGTGACATGGCTATTAAAGAGATCTGAGTAGAAGACATGGATAATCTTCTCTATTAACTTTCTGGAAGATGTGATAGATCCATTAGGACGTCAGAGAGCAGTCATCTTGGTCTTATAGTTGGTGAAGGACAGGCAGGTGTTGTGAATGCTTTTCTTGGCTTCTGCTGCATCTTCCAGTATTTCTTCTCTTCTCTCTTTGCAGTCTTCCTTTATAATTTCTCTACACTGCTTTGCGAGCTTAGGCATTAGCATTTGGTTGCCTGAGGCTCGCACCTTGCCACATTGGCAAATGCACTTGAGAATGTTTGAAGACAGGCGTCCTTTTTGTGTCTTTCTCATTCTCAGCATTCTTCACACAATCATGGAGGTGCTGAACCAGTCGGTTGTATTCTTCATGGATGTTGTCATTGATGGTAACTTCCCATGTTGCCGCAACGGTGCCAAAGAGTTCCCAGTTGGAAGTCGTTCTAGAAGTTCTCTTCTTAAACTTTGGAGCCTTTTCTCCCCATTGCATGAAGTAGATTTTTGCACGAAGGAGACAGTGGTCTGATCCTTTTTGGAATTTGGGAAAACAGTGACATTCGGTCAGGCAAAATCTTCGATTGAAGATGATGTGGTCCATTTCATTGTGAAACTGTCCACCAGGAGATTCCCATGTCCAACATTTCACTTCCGCCTTCTGGAACTGTGAGTTCCCATGAATGGTCTTGGTGGACATGATGAACTTAGATAGTCTCTTACCCTGTTCGTTCCATTCTAGGCCAAGGGTCCCGATGTGGAGTAGTTTTTTGGCCGATCTTCTAGGTCCAATCTTGACATTAAAAACATAGACTATAGAAGCTTCCGGGAATGATTGCAGCCTCCCCCACAGGTGTGTGTGTGTGTGTGTGTGTGTGTGTGTGTGTGTGTGTGTGTGATCCTTGCAGTTCGAAGACCTAATCAGCCCCAGGGAACAGCCAGAACTTCCATCAACGGGAACTGAGGCAAACGGCTTTGGTTCCACCCCAGACCCCTTGGGCCCTGCACTTCCGGGAACGATTGTAGCCTCCCCACAGGTGTGTGTGTGTGTATGTGTGTGTGATCCTTGTGTCTCCACTGACCCAATCAGCCTCAGGGAACATCCAGAACTTCCATCAATGGGAATTGAGGCAAACGGCCTTGGTTCCATCCCAGACCCTTTGGGCCCTGCACTTCCGGGAACGATTGCAGCCTCTACCACAGGTGTGTGTGTTATCCTTGCATCTCCGTAGACCCGATCAGCCTCAGGGAACATGAAACTAAAAAGCTTCTGCACCTCAAAAGAAACAGTGACTAAGATACAAAGGCAGTTCACAGAATGGGAAAGAATATTCACCCAATACCCATCTGATAAGGGGTTAATATTCAGGATATATCAGGCACTGGTAGAACTCTACAAGAAGAAAACAAACAACCCCATCAAAAATGGGGAGAAGAAATGAACAGAAACTTCAACAAGGAAGAAATTCGAATGGCCAAAAACATATGAAAAAATGCTCATCATCACTAATCATCAGAGAGATGCAAATCAAATCAGCAATGAAATAACATTTTACACCACAGAGACTGGCATATATTTAAATACAATAAATACAGGCAAAAAGATACACATGATAACCCTTTAATGTATGTTCTGTAATCCATAGTCTGGAAGGAAAGGAAAAGAGAAAGAGAGAGAAAGGGAAAGAAATAAAGAACCTACCATGGAGGCGGGCTGGGATAGAGGGGAGGGAACCGGTAATTGGTGGTGGGAGATGGGCACTGGTGGAGGGCTGGGTGCTGGAACACTGTATGTCCAAAACCCAAATATGAACTTTTTAATTGTATATCTTTATAATTGTATATCTCACAGTGGTATAATAAAATACTTTAAAAATAACATAGACTATGATCTTGTAGAAGGTGTGATCTTTTTTATAGAACTCTTCCAGTTCCATGTAGAATTTCTTAATTTCATCTTCCTTGTATGTGGATGTTGGTGCGTAGAGAACAAAGATAGAAATTGCTGGCAGTGGGCCACATCTCTTCAAGTGTAATCATCCGATCCAGTTTGTTAGGCATTCAAATGAATCAAAGTTCATGGTCAGGTTCCTGTTGACAAGGATACTGATGCCACCGGTGCCTCTTTCATCACATGTTCATAGGAAGAGTTCTTCTCCAGTGTCAAAAACGGTGTGATGCGATTGACGCCTCCTCATCTCAGTCAGAACAATGATGTCGTACTTGATCTTTTGCACTTGCACCATCAGGTCCTCGATATATGTTTCAGATGTCAGCGTATATATATTGAAACTACAGACAGTCATTTTAGTCCTTCTTCGTTTGGCAGCCTAGTTTGGCCCTGAAATTTTATCAGGCACTCCTTGTTCGTCCTTCTTAGTGCTGCTGTATTAAGGGCTCATTCAGGGTCAGGAAGATAAACATTTTTATTACTGGTTTTGGCATATTGAATATGCATCAGACAGCTTGCCAGGCTCTGCCGGCAGTACCTCAATCAATTGAAAAAAAAAGCAATACCTCAATCAATTGAAAATTTTATTAAAAAATGAGTGGCTCATTATTTCTTTTGCTTACTGTTTCCATTTGGTTTTGCTATCTCTGAATTTCTTTCCTATTGTACCGTACTATAGATATCATGACTACAATCATGTTTATAGTTTTATTGTACAAAGTTACTGTATCTTTACCATCAAGCTTCTTCACCACTGTATATTAACTTTTACTCAGTTCTTCATCCCATTTCCCTTCACATTTTGGTAATCTGAGTTTCATATTGATTTGTTTTTGATTGTGTGGATCCAACTCAGATTCTTATGAATGGCAACCATGTGTGCTACCACTGAGATATAACCCTCCTTTTTTTTAATTTTTTTAATTTTTATTTTTTATTTTTACAATTACAAAGATATACAATTAAAAAGTTCATATTTGGGTTTTGGTCATACAGTGTTCCAGCACCCATCCCGCCACCAGTGCCCATCTCACACCACCAACGTCCCCGGTTCTCTCCCTCCTCCCCCAGCCCGCCTCCATGGCAGGTTCTTTACTTCTTTCCATTTCTCTCTCTTTTCTCTTTTCCTTTCCCTCCAGACTATGGATTACAGAACATACATTAAAGGGTTGTCATGTATTTTTGCCTCTATTTAATGCTCAGGTCTAGGTTGGCATTAGTATCCTCGACAATTGTATAACCCTCCTTCTGACAGACAAACATGGAGGCAAATTAAATTCAAAGTTTGACAAATTGCTACTTTTCCCATCTCTTAGCTGGAAAACCTGCAATTGAAATACAGCACAGACTTACAAAATTGACATTTGCCTATAAATTAGGCCATAATTTTCTTGAACAACACTCTTCTATTCCTTATCTTAAATATTTCATAATGTATTAAATTGTTCATTTTTCTTTTAAAAAATTACTCTCAAAACTTAGATACTTGCTACTTTTACCTTTACCTTTTATTGTTTCTCCACAGATTATAGGCTTCATGAATGAAGAACTACAGCTGCCTTGGTCACTACTCTATGCTCAATTTCAAAAACATGAACATTCAGAGAACAGGCATTCAATAAATGTCTGCTAAATGACTGCTGAATAAGCAGTTCAATTATTTCTATTAATGCCCAATTTGGCTCATCTGTGACTACAGCTACTAAGAGTGGTTCATTTTGCTAAGGCTCAGACCTGTACCGTTACCTGGGAAGTTACAGAATTTCACCTGAAAGTTGTTTACAGTAAGTCTTAAGTGTCCCATAGACACTGACTGGTGCATGGAAGATAAATACTTAGCTTTCAGGTAAAACATATCTATGGTAGTATCATTCATATTCCAAGTTCTATGCAAAATCAGATACAACTCTTCTGAGCTCTTATCTTTGTTCTGCTTCTTCTCATTTCTGGCCCTGATTTTTTCATTTCCCTCTCTTCCTCCATAAGTAATGTTCCTCAAAATCCCTTTATCTAGCTTGTTTTCTAGGGAATCCAATTTAAGGCAAGCCATATAATAAAAGCACTGAAATCGTCATCTACTTACTGCTAATGGTATATGGTGTCTAGTTGACACAAAATATGAGTCTATAAACAACTGTCACTTTGTGTTCTAAATGACACTGTAAGAAAAGAAGGTGTAGTATGCAGAGCCGCAAGCGGCTGGGGAGACTGGAGCCCGGCTCGCGCCGAGCCCAGCTGACGATGGGATCCCGAGGAGGGCAGATGGGTTTTGGGTGTTGGCCCATCGCCTCTGGGGGTCCCGGAAGCAGCCGGATGAAACTCGCCCATCACACTAGCCACCATCTTCGCTGTCCGGACGCTGAGAAACTGCCTCACGACCAGATCAACAGAGCAAAACCAGTTCGAGCCCAGGTAGGCGGCTCCCAGAAGCGGGAATCACTGGGAATTCGCCAGATGGAGTCAGGGTTCAGCCACTCCCCCTCCATTTTGTCGAGCCTGGTGGACCCGCCCAGGAGCTGCCCGGGAACCAGTATGCAGAGCTTCGCAAGCGGCTGGGGAGACTGGAGCCCAGCTTGCGCCGAGCCCAGCTGACGATGGGATCCTGAGGGAGGGCAGATGGGTTTTGGGTGTTGGCCCATCGCCTCTGGGGGGTCCCGGAAGCAGCCGGATGAAACTTCCGCCCATCACACTAGCCACCATCTTCGCTGTCCGGACGCTGAGAAACTGCCTCACGACCAGATCAACAAAGCAAAACCAGTTTGAGCCCAGATCGCGCGGCCGCTTGCGGCCACGCAGTCCACTAAAATAGTGAAACAGTAATGTCTTTTAATGCACTGTATTCCACGAAGAGCAGGAAAGTTTATCGGGAAGGAGATATAAAGGCGAAAGAAATGACATACAGAATCTGCCAAGTAGTTGAGGTGCGGGAGGGGGGAGGGAGGTGGGGACATTGGTGATGGTAGATGGGTTTGGGTGGAGGGATGGGTGTTGGAACACTGTAGATCCAAAACTCTACATGAGCATCTTTCAATTGTATGTCTAAAATGGTGTAATAATATTTGGGGGGAAAATAATAAAATTAAAAAAATAAATAAATAAATAAATAAAACATGGAAAAAAAAAAGAAAGAATCAAAGGCATTTGGGCCAATGTAGAAGAACTGCGATTCCTCAGAAATGAATGATAATCAAAACACATGATTTTCTATTTCCGAAAAAAAAAAAGAAAGAAAGAAGGTGTAGTTTTACCACCACAGTGGTCCAAGAGGCCTTGCTACGAGAATCCACATATTCACTTGTACATCAACTTTTATATGGAGACTATATTAATGATATCCCCCATTTTTAATTTATGCCAGGGATATGAAGATCTTTGTATGAATGTTGTGATTCTAAAATCACTTTTTATTTATTTGTTTTAATTTTTTATTATACCACCGTGCGATATACAATTAAAAGATGGTCATGATTGGGTTTCAGTCATACATTTTTCCAGCACCCGTCCCTCCACCAGTGCCCCATTCCCACCATCATATCCCCAAGTTTTCTCCCCCCTCCTCCAGCCTGCCTCTATAGCAGGCACTATTTCTCTTATTTCTCTCTCTCTTTCTTTCTCTCTTTCTCTCTCTTACACATTGTGGCTTGCCCTACAGATATTTAGGGATTATCATGTAAATCCCTTTGTGTACATTCAATGTTCAGCTCTAGTGGTGCTAACATTTCCTATAATTAGTAGAGCACTAATATATATTTATATACCACTAATGAATGCAGTCATTCTATATCTGTCTTTTACCTTCTGATTAATTTTACTCAGCAAGACAATCTCCATGTCCATCCATTTGCATGTAAATTTTGTGACTTCTTTTCTCACAGCTGCATAGTATTCCATTGTGTAGATGTACAACAGCTTCTTTAGCCAGTCTTCTGTTCTTGGGCATTCAGGTTGTTTCCAGATTCTGGCTATTGTGAATAGTGCGTGATGAACATCGAAGTGCAGATAGTGTTTCTTCTGTGTGTTTTGGGGTCTCCAGGGTAAGTTCCCAGGAATGGTATTACTGGGTCAAATGGGAGCTCAATATCTAGTTTTGAATATCCATATTGTCTTCCAAAAGGGCTGGACTAGTCAGCACTCCCACCAACAGTGGATGAGAGTCCCTTTTTTCCCACAGCCATGCCAGCATTTGTTGTTCTTGCTCTTTTGGATGTGCGCCAATCTCTGTGGTGTGAGGTGATATCTCATTGTTGTTTTGATTTGCATCTCTGATGATTAGTGATGATGAGCACTTTTTCATATACCTTTTGGCCATTCAATTTCTCCTTTTTTGAAGTTTCTGTTCATTTCTTCTCCCAATTTTTTGATGGGGTTGGCTGTTTTCTTCTTGTAAAGTTCTACCAGTGCCTGACATATCCTGGATATTAACCCCTTATCAGATGGGAAGTAAGTGAATATTCTTTCCCAGTCTGTGGGCTGTCTCTGTATTTTGGTCATTGTTTCTTTTGAGGTGCAAAAGCTAAAATACACTTTTAAGAAGAAAGTTTCATTCAGAATAAGTTTTGCTGATTTCATATTTTATCAATGTCGATACTCTAGAAAAAGGTATTATTTAATATTATAGGGGATTTGTCATGCTACAAAAATATAACCATTTATTTAGAGAGTAAAATTAAAAGAGTTGGGGCAGGCAGGGAAAAAACTAGGAGAGCAAACTTAGAGAGTAAAAGTAAAGTATGGGGGGAACAGATTGTCCAAAACACTAACATAAAGATCCAGGGCCAAATTCTAAGAAAAATTGACTTTTCCA
Source organism: Cryptotis parvus (assembly GCA_021461705.1). Lineage (NCBI taxonomy): Eukaryota > Metazoa > Chordata > Mammalia > Eulipotyphla > Soricidae > Cryptotis > Cryptotis parvus. The sequence continues at coordinate 25,547 of JAJIBD010003219.1, read as the reverse complement.
ACTTGAAATATCCCTTTTGAAAATACACAATTATCTATAAGAATTTTGGCTACCTTAAACTTTATAAATTGAAAATTCATTAGAACTAATGGCTATATTAGATACACACACACAAACACACACACACACACACACACACACACACATATATATATATATATATAGAGAGAGAGAGAGAGAGAGAGAGAGAGAGAGAGAGAGAGCCTGGCAAGCTACCTGTGTTTATTTATTTGTTATGCCAAAAACTAGTAACAATTATGGACCTTAATTCCATGACCTGAAGAATGGTTTGAGGCTCTTCTTGTCCCTGGAGCAAGCAGATGCCCTTGGGTTACACTCTCTTGTTACAGGACGTATGAAGATGTTGCTGATGCCCACTTGAGCAAATCAATGAACAATGGGAAGACAGTGATACAGTGATACAGTTATATATATATATATATATATATATATATATATATATATATATATATATATACACACACACACAAAGAGAGAGATTGTTATGGTAGCTATGTGGCTACAGAGTCAATAGTCATCCTATTTTAGAAAATATAATGTCATTGATTAGGTAAATATTACTGAGAACTCATACATAAAGAGAGAATATAATGTTCTAAAAAGATACATTCAGAGAGAAAGGGAGGGAGGTAAGGGTGAAGAGAGAGAAGTTTTATTCTTATCTCATTGCTAAAAGAGAAGTGATGAAACAAGACTTAAAAAAGAGTTAGTTTGATAATGAAGCAGACAAGTAGAACAGGGTCAAGGCTGGGGGATTGCAATGTGGATTAAAGAACTTACTCTGGCACTAGACTTAAAGCAAAAAGGCTGGAAATACATTGAGACACAAAAATAAAGATTACTAGTAAGTCTCAGAAAGTTAAATCCCCAGAATAAAGCTCCAGCACACACACAAAAATGGCTGAAATAGAATATGAAAGAGCACCAACAGTTCCAGCCTCCTTCCCCTTGCCAGGACTCTAGCAGTAGACTTTTATCTATATAGAATGACCCAAATGAGGAAGCATGAGGGAAATAACTGTAGAACTAACTTTACAAGAGCAAATGGAGAAAATTCCCCATCTCTGGATTTCCAGCATTTCAGCTCCTCCATTCAGGGGTTGTGTGGAGAAGCTCCAAGTAGCCTGCCTGGATTCTCTCTTGAACATACTTCACTTGAACTGTCTCCCTCTTATTTTCTTAATAAATAACTTTTACTTATAACCAATCTCCTTCCTGAAATTCTTTTCTGCAAGAATAGATGACATATCTGGGAAGAGATCAGGATTGACTTTCCTTTTCCTGTAAAGAGGAATTCTTCACTCCAACCTGAGAACACAACTCACCAAGAACTTGGGTGGTAGGGACTAGTTCTCATACCCAAAGGATCAAGTGTGTCAGGCACAGCCTGAGAGCTGCCCAGAAGGGCTGGTGGGACATTAGCCTCCAAACTAGGCAAGTGCTTGTGGCAGATTTTATCAGTCTGAACCCCAAGCATTAACTAGGGGACCATGATAGACTGAGTAAGATAGTACCAAATTCCCTTTTTGAGGCTCTTATCTCCCTCTTACCCACTTTACCTAAGCCACCTGAAACATTTGTTGAGATAATTAGGAGACATGTGACCTTAAATATTTACAAAGCCAGCAGGGAGCTACTTCTTTTGGAGAGCCACTTCTTCCACCTAAAATAATAGGATTTGAACAAGTCAGATTGAGGCATGACTCATTGTGGAAGAGTGAAGCTAGAACTGTATTAAATTAGAAGCAGGTAAAATATTGGAGTCCTTGGAAATGTTGATGACCCCCACTATACCGTGTGGCTGTCTGACTTTAAATTCAGACTGATGCTACTGTTAAACTGCCTTATATGGTAAATAAACTCTATTGCCCCACAGGAGAGTCTCAGTTACTTAAGTTATATTTGTGGAAGACCATGCTGTTTTTCAAATCTATTAATATGTATCTCAATACGCAGCTCAAGCTGCTGCACTGGGATGTTCACAGGCTTGCGATGATACTATTCATTACAGATGAATTATGATTTGGGAAATCAGCCAGCATTTTTCCTTATGAAGTAATCTTTGTATTGGTTATAAACACTCCCATGTTCAACACAGGAAGCCTTTGTTACTGCATATACCTTATTGATTTTAGATCCTATCTAGATTTTGAGAGGAAAGTTAGACATTCGTTTTAAAAGGCAGGCACTGATCATCTATTCTGTACCATATGCAATACTATACACTGGGATTGTGAAGATATTAATTAAATGCCTCACTTATAGGAAATAAAACTTGGGTCCTAAAAAGACTAAGAATCATTTTGCCTAGTGGAATTAGGCAAGGATGTGGTAAGACTGATGATTTCTGTCTGGTCCTTCAAAGAAAAGTGGTGGAAAAGTAAGTAAAGCCATTTCCAAAGCCAGAAAATCTGTGCAAAGATACTTAGAAAGGAGAGTGTGAGAACTAATAGAGAGTAGTAAAGCTGAAAAGCAATATCTTGCCTGCGTGTTTACAGCCACAGGTTGCTTAGATCCTTGTTTAAGAGCCTGTTCAATTTTTTTCATATTTACTATTGAGTCACTTGCCTTTTGTTCACTGTCATTTGCCTTTCCTTCACTAGATTCAAAACCTAAGTCCTTAATTATACTTGTATTATACATGAGTATGTGTCATCTTCTAGATTATGGGTTTCTTTTTACTTACAATCGTGTCTTTTGATTAACAAAGGTGCTAAATGGACAATTTAACAATTTTTCATTTGTCACCAAATACTTCTTGGGTTGGGATTAGAAAAAATTTTCATAACAACACTATCAATAACTGTCAAGAGTCTTTAAAACGCAAAATGCAATTACTAAGTATAATTAGCCAATAAATGTCTCTTCGATGTAATATCATACAGAAGTAAATATGAATCGGCTTCAAAGACACGTATAGTATGGATGAAGCAAACAGTTTTAACTGACAGTAAATTCTGTTTCTATTTATGTAAAGTTCAAAAATGTCAGGCAAGACTTATCTACATGATTATAATTATGATAGTGGCTATCGTAGCGAATGGTGAGAGGATGACAGCAGAAATGGTGAGCAAGAAAAGGATTTAGAGGCTCTTTGGATGCTGATTAGATTCTACTTTATGATCTGGGAACCAATTAAAAGGAATGCAAAATTCATCAAAACACCATATTTCACATTTATGTAATGTTTCTATAAACTTATTTAAATGTAGGAGTCCAGAAAAGGATCTGTGCTAGAACATCCATTTCGCAGGATGTGAATTTGATCCCAAAAGCTTCCCTATGTTCAGAATTTTATCCCAGTATTTGTGGTCTCCAGAGTCATAACAAAGTTAGTTTTCAGATATACCAAAAGTTGTACATAAACACATAACCAAAGCGTGTGAACCTTCTCCCCCAGCAAGCACCACAACTAGTATGTATATGACCTCATCAGTCATATTAACAACAAAAGGTAAGAAAATTAATAAATCAAATATATATTCAGCTTTTTATTAAAAAAGTACCACCTTCAGGTAAATTGTAAGTGCAGATTGTGGAACCAGAGCTATAGCACAGGGCTAAAGGTGCTTCTCTTGCTAGGTTCAGGCTTTGCTTCCATCCCCAGCACTGAATCTGACTCCCAGCAGTGAATGAACCCTGAGGGCTTAGAAAAGAGTATGCCCTGTGCACTGCCAACTGTGGCCCACAGGCCAAAAATAAACAAATAAATAAATAAAAGCTCAAATAAAACCTAGATTGACACAAACTAGAACATGAAAATCCCTAATATTAATATTTTTAAGATCTAAATTTTATAAAAAGTAATTTGCCTTGTGGAAGTCTAAGATGAATTGGTGTGAGGGAGGAACATAAGGGCTACCATTGAGAAGCTTTACAATAGTTCAAGAGATAAAAAGAATCTGGTTGGGTGAATAAGCACTAAAAATAGAAGTAGATTACTTTGTGTTCTCCAGCTACGAGTTTCTATAAAATCCACTTATTGTCAGAAGATCAAAGGCATCTACCCAAAGTTGGGGGCAAAGGCCATGTGTCTTTGACAGAGGCTGCGTTTTCAAACACTAAAGAGATGTTGCTAAACAAATGTCTCTCCTGGATTTATTAAATCCAAGCACTTTTGTTGTCTGGCTCTCATCTTTGACTGTAGGTCATGAGTGCTGATACATACCCACATACGGATTAGAGAAAATTTAAGGAACTGACTCAATATTGTTTGTTTGTTTTTTTTTTCAATATTGTTTGAGCACATTTTTCCTTTTCTCCTTTCCTCAAACCCTCCATAATATTCATGCCCACTTATTGGGTGGTTTCTGTTTGTCTTGTTAATTCCCTGTTGGAGCTGCAGCCTCCTTGGGAGAATGATTCCTTTTCTTGTAAACGAGGATGTCTGGAAGGCAAGCTGCAGTCTGCTGCAAGATGGAGCACGGTCCCCGCTTTTCAGTTCAGACAACTACCTTAACACTGAGACATCTACATAGGCACAGGATCTCGGTCACATTGATGCCACCTCTGAGAGGTGACAGACCATCTTGCTGTCATTAGTATTCCCTCCATTATGGGCACATAAATATTCATTTGAGTAATCCAACTGAGCTACCCACTATACTGCATGCTTCATGGAAAAGGGCAAGAAAGAAGCTACAATTGGCCCCATGGATTTGGTGGGGAACTGTGATCAGGAGAACCTAGTGTGAACCCATCGTGCCTCAGATTCATGAGAGTTATCTCTGCCTACTCCACATTTCCTGAGGAGAAAAGAGGGAGGACATAGAAACAAAAAGACAGCCCATCTAAGAGCAGAACTACATTACAGTGAGAAAGACAGGTCAGCCACTGGCATTGCATTTCCAAAGTTTCATTAATTGCATGTTCTATTCTTGAGGTACCTCTTTAAAGTTGATACAACATATTTTCTTCTTTCATGAGGTTACACGAACACAGAGTCTCCTTCATATTATGAAAAAAAACTATAGTTATGGGCCGAAAACCAAATTCGAATTTCACCTCCCAGAGATTACTGAATGAATCTTGTCTACATGTCTGAATCAAATTCACCTCTTTAGAAAAACAAACCAAATCAGTAACCAAGACCCCTAAGAGCATTTCTGTTCTCTTCTGAAGGAAAATAATCTGTGCAGAACAATGTTCATCCTCAAGTATCTTCCATACCAGTATATATAAATCCAGTTACTTTCTCACCTGGGTAATGTGGCTTCCTCTACTGGTCTGACAGTTCTTTATTCTCCCTCATTGGTGGTAATATCCTGCTAGTAGCAGTGTGGTAATAATATGATAATGACTTAAGGTACATAAGACGAAAAACCAAGCCTGAAAATTTCCCAGGACTAAACAGCCTCTTGATTACTCATGAATTCATATAACTTTTATTCCTTGACCAGAGTAAAAGTGCTTTCAAATACTAAGAAAGCTTTGATTTCTACTAGTGGATTCTGATAAATATTTCCCTTTATGCAATACACCACATAAAAGTGCTCACTGATATGAATTCTTCATTCCACAGAAAGTGGGTAATGATATTTTTGATAATAGCTAGGTCTTTAATAATGAAATATCGGGGCTTCCAAACTGTATAAAAATTGTGATAGAAATTTCTCCATCTTTTCTTTCCTTAGTTGCATAAGTGCTTGTGAAGTCTTTTTTTACATTATCTTCTGAACTGGTAAAATCATAACTAAAATTTTTCAGATATAACTACAAAATGTGCTCTTAGCAGTAGAAAATTGAAGTTTGTACACATAATAAATCATAATAGCAATATTTCTTTGGGATTTCAAGCTGGCATTTAAAATTTATGTAGTAATTATATACTAATCTAAATGATCTTTGCCCATTTCAAAAACATCAATTGTTACAATTATGTGATACCACCCTGGTTAATGCTTTGGAACCTTATCCAATTTTTTATTCTGCACTAGATTCTATTTTATAGACAATGATGAATGAATTTGAGAAAGAAAAGACAGAACTCACTGAAAGAATAAATAATATCTAATTTTGCTAATTTTTCTTTCATTATTCTGTATCACTGTCTTCCGTTCATCATCGATTTGCTCAAGCAGACACCAGTAACATCTCCATATGTCCTGTCTCATGCAATTAGAGCCCAAGAGCACCTGCTTGCTCTAGGAACATAAAGAGCCCCAAACCATTCCATCAGGTCATGGGAATGAGGTCTATAATTGTTACTGGTATTTGGCATGTCAAATACGACATGGGAGGCTTGCCAGGCTCTGCCGTGCAGGTAGCATACTCTTGTAGTCATCTCTAAATCCAGCATTTATTGATGAGGGCTGTGATAGGCTGGTCTGCTGGGTGGAGTTCTGACGAGGGAGAAGTCTGGATGTAGAAAATGGAGGTCCTCATGGAGTGGGGGGGTCGTCTGGCTTGTTGCAAGGCTCTGCTGGGGTGGCGGGCCAGGGCTAGAACCCACGATCTCTCCCGGTGCCTCATGAATGGCTGGGCACAGGGAGAGTCAGTAGCAGCTTGGCCCCATGTCTGTGAGTCTCTGGATCAGCATACCTGGGCTGGATTTAAAAAGACTGCTGCAGGGTGGATCTCGATGAGCCAGACTGTGATAGGCTGGTCTGCTGGGTAGTTCTGATGAGGAGGAAGTCTGGCTTGTTGCGAGGCTCTGCTGGAGTAGCATACTCTTGTAGTCATCTCTAAATCCAGCATTTATTGATGAATGGGCTGTGATAGGCTGGTCTGCTGGGTGAAGTTCTGACGAGGGGGAAGTCTGGATGTGGAAAGTGGAGGCCCTCATGGAGTGGGGGTTGTCTGGCTTGTGCGAGGCTCTGCTGGGGTGGCGGGCCAGGGCTAGAACCCGCCATCCCTCCCGGGCGCCTCGTGGCGGCTGGGCACAGGGAGAGCCAGTAGCAGCTCTCCCCATGTCTGTGCGTCTCTGCATCAGCATAACTGGGCCGGATTTTAAAAAGGTTGCTGCAGGGTGGATCTCGATGAGCAGGGCTGTGATAGGCTGGTCTATCTCACGAGAGAACAAGGAGCAGAAAATAGCCGGGGAGGAGTTCTGGAAGACCTGGAACAAGCCTGCAAGACACGAGATGTGAAGCGAAGGCTGGGCTTGGGGATCAGGGCACACGAAGAGGTCAGATGCTGAGGCATAAGGGCTGAGGCAGGCGGGGCAGCTAGGATCCAGGGGCAGGTTTCCCTTCAGCATTATAGAACACTGAATTATTATTATTATTGTTCAAGACCCTGAACAAATGGTTTGAGGCTCTTCATATTCCTGAAGCAACTAGATGCCATTGGGCTACACTGGCACGTGATAGGGTCAAATGGAAATGTTACTGGTGCCCGCTCAAGCAAATCGATGAATAGATTTGCTGGATGGATGGATGTCAAGTGATCAAGTGATTATTATTGTTGTTGTTGTTGTTGTTGCTTAGGAGTCACAGTTGACAGTGATTTGGGTTTATTCCTGACTTTATGCTCATGAATCACTCTTTGTTTGACTCAGGGAACTATATTGGGGTGCCAGGGATCAAACCTCGGTAGGCCACATGGATGGCAAATGTCCTACCTAGTACACTATCCTCTACCACCTGATATTGCTAATGTTAATCAGTTTGTTAAATATAGTTTGAAGATTTGAAGACAAACTTGTTTTCAAACTGAAGATGTCATATATATTTAGAGTAAAAGAATTGATAGAAATAGACTGAAAAAAAACTGAGAGTGATCTTCTGAGCACTCTTTTCAGAAAAGAAAGATAACACAGGAAAGTTGTATTCATTGTATTTCACTTTTCTGTTCAAACATCACAATGAAATAGGACTTTGAATCTGTATGTGTCTGGTTCTTCGAACCCAAATATATATAATATATAATATATAATATATAATATATAATATATATTTATAATATATAATCATATTTATAATATATATCTATTATATATATTTATAATATATACCTACAGGTAGTTTTCTCTCTTATCTGAGACAAATAGTACTCACACTGCAATGAAAAACCTGCTCTCTGACCCAGAGTGCAGCATTTTATAAGTGAACAACTAGCATTTTAGTAGTAAGCAACTTCATACTTACCATCTTAATTCATTTCCAGAGTTCTGAAAATAATGTTTCTGGTAAATATGAAAGGAAGACAACTAGCATAATTTAAAAGCTAAATGTCAAGAAAGTCAAAAAGCTGAGGACCAAGGGCAACTTAGATTCAAGATGTCTCTAGTTATAGTTGTTATTGATCTTTGCAGAAGTAAAATGGTTCAAAAATCTATGTGTGGTCAAAAAACCAAATACATGGGAATCAGCTTAACAAAGTGTGTAAAGGACCTGTACAAAGAAAACTACAAGACACTGCATCAAGAAATAAAAGAGGACACAAAGAAATGGAAACAATCCCTGTTCATGGATGGGGAGGAATCAACATTGTCAAAATGGTAATACTCCCTAGAGCTTTATATAGATTCAATGTAGTCCTTCTAAGGATACCCATGACATTCTTCAAAGAAATTGACCAAACACTTCTGAAATTTGTATGGAACAATAAACCACCACAGATAACTAAAGCAATCCTTGGGAAAAAGAAGATGGGAGGCTTCACCTTTCCCAACTTCAAACTGTACTACAAAGCAGTAGTAATTAAAACAGCATGGTATTGGAATAAAAAACAGACCTGTGGACCTATGGAATAGAGTTGATTATCCTGACACCCATTCTGAAATACACAATCATTTAATATTTGATAACAGAGGAAAAAAGTATGAAATGGAGCAAGGAAAGCCTCTTCAACAAGTGGTGCTGGGAAAACTAGACAGCTACATGTAAAAAAATGAATTTGGACCTTTAACACTGTGCACAAAAAATCAGATTAAAATGGATTAAAGATTTCAACAACAGACCTGAATCCATCAAGTATGTCAAAGAAAATATAGACAAAACCCTCCACCACATTGAAGCCTAAGGCATTTTCCAAGATGAAACACCACTAACAAAGCAACTAGAAGCAAAGATAAACATATGAGACTACATGAAACTAAAAATCTTCTGCACCTCAAACAAAACAGTGAACAGATACAAAGACAGACCACAGAACCAGAAAGAACATTCACCCAACACCCATTTGGTAAGAGGTTAATATCCAGGATACATCAGGGACTGGTAGAAATTTACAAGAAGAAAACAGTCAACCCCATCAAAAAAATGGGGAGAAGAAATGAACAGAAACTTCAACAAGGAAGAAATTCCAATGGCCAAAAGGCATATGAAAAAATGCTCATCATCACTAATCATCAGAGAGATGCAAATCAAAACAAAGAGATATCATCTCACACCACAGAGACTGGTACATATCCAAAAAAGCAAGGACAACAAATGTTGGGGTAGATGCGGGGAGAAAGGGACTCTCATCCATTGTTGGTGGGAATGTCGAGCTGGTACAGCCATTTTGGAAAACAATATGGACATTCCTACAAAGACTATAAATTGAGCTCCCATTCACCCCAGCCATACCACTCTTGGGAATATACCCTGGGAAGCAAAAAACACAGCAGAAACACCATCTGCATTTTTATTTTCATAGCAGCATTGTTCACAATAGACATAATCTGGAAACAACCAGAGTGCCCAAGAACTGATGACTGGATTAAGAAACTGGTACATGTATACAATGGAATACTATGCAGCTGTTATGGAAAATGAAGTTATGGAATTTGCCTATAAATGGTTGGACATGGAGAGGTTCATGTTGAGTGAAAGTAGCCAGAAGGAAAAACAGATATAGAATGACTGCATTTATTTGCATGATATAAATATATATGTATGTTTATATATAATATATATGTATGTATATATAATATGTATGCATGTATATATATAGTATGATACCAATATCCAACGTCAGGCAAAACATGGATCAGGAGGTCTGTCAAATGTGGAATCTACCACAAATGTGTGGGAGTCAGAGGTTAGGTAAGACATAGAAGGGAACAGTGTGCTAATGATTGTTGAAAGTGATAATACCAGTCTAGAACTGAGCATTGAATTTAGGCATGATATCCTCTAAATGTATGTATTGCAATCCACAATGTGTAAGAGAAGGAAGAGAGAAAGAGAGAGAGAAAGAGAGAAAAGATAAAGAACCTGCCATCGAGGCAGCTAGGGGACAGGGGAGGGAATCAGGGATGTGGTGAGAAATGGGCTCTGGTGTAGGGATGGGTGCTGGAACAATGTATGGCCAAATCCCAAACATTAACATCTTTTTAAATGTATATCTTATGGTGGTATAACTGTATCACTGTATCACTGTCTTCCCGTTGTTCATCCATTTGCTTGAGCGGGCACCCAGTGTCAGCTCCATAAGTCCTGTCAAAAGCAAGTGTAGCCCAAAGGGCATCTGCTTGCTCCAGGGACAGGAAGAGCCTCAAACCATACTTCAGGTCATGGAATTGAGCATATCAAATAAAACACGGGTAGCTTGCCAGGCTCTGCTGTGTAGGTGGTATACTCTCAGAAGAAGGCTCTCATCCCAGTATTTACTGATGAAACTTAAAGGGGAATTATGAGGTTTTCTCTTGAGTTGAGCTTTAAGGAACTATGGAGTCTGGATGTTGAGAATGACTGACCTCTTGATGTGTGGGTTGCTCTGGCTTCCTGCTAGGGTTACTGGGATGACAGGTATCAGTTAGAACCTGGCTAGAACTGTATACAGTGTATAAATGTGAAAGATCCTGGGAAGGACCTAATGGTGGTATAATATCATATCATATTATATCATATTGTATAATACCAAATATTATAACACCTGGATTGTGGTATAATAAAATATTTTTAAAAAAAATCTTTGTGTGGGAATACACAGATATTCAAAGTTTAGGCACAGGACTTTGTAATTTGGACCCGATGATTGCTTATATTTATATGTCATTACCTGAGGTCTTTTGTCTTTATGACTGTTACAAATCCTCTTCATTGTTTTTACTATACAAAAACAGACAAACAGATCTGTGATTTTGCTCCACATTTGCTATATCTCAAAATCTCTGCCATTACTCATAGTTCGGTTCCTCCTTTCTTTCCTCCTGCAAGTTGAGGTCTAAAGGTAGATCCAGAATGAGATTTACGTGGAAGCACTTTATTGAGGATGGAGAAAGTAAGGGAAGCAGGTCAGGGAAAGGGAGGGAGGCACTTAGGGTGTGGTCTCGGCTGGAGTCTAACCTCATTCTCATTCCACAGGGACACTGATACATGAAATTGCATCACAGAGACACACATGCTGCCTGAGCCCTTGGGCTGCTTGAGCCCACATGGCTGAGCAAATGTGGTGCCCTAGCACATAGGTCTTCTACATCTCCCCTCTTGAGATGTGCATTTTCATATCTAATGCTGGGATGTGTGTATTTGGGCTCTCTCCACCTTTGGAGAAATCTGTCTTCTCTCTTGAGCACATTTCTCTCTCACTTTCTCTCACTCCTTCCCTTCCTCAAAACCTCAAAATAAAAACTGTTTTTACATCAAAAATATTTGCATCACAGAGTTTCCGCCACCCCTCTTTTGAGGCAAAGTTTACTTTTGTGCCCCTATATTAGACCAATCAGTCACTGGCTATGGTCCACACCTGGGGACAAAAGAGTTGTTCAACTTCCAGGCAATTCCAGGCAAAGCAACTCCCATTTGGCCAAGGACAAATCTCCAGAGAAAGAAGCAGCTGTAAGTCATTAAGAGTCAATATTCTTTGCACAGGGGGATATGGGCAGAGCAGCCTGGCAAAGGGAACATGAGTGAGGAGCAGCTGCATTCCTCTATAGACCATCCCGACTCATCTCAAAAGATATTTCTTTGGACAATGTGAAATCCCCTCATACCTTGCCATAAAACCATCTCAGTGGAACTGAATATAATTATTCACCTATGATGTTCACTAATAGCCTTCTTGTGTGTCAGACACTATGTAATATTTCATGTTTATGTAATAATTCTATGGAGGTAGCCACTATAATTACCCATAGGTTCCATATGAAAAATGAAGAATAGGGGCCGGAGCAATAGTCCAGCGGGTAGGGCGTTTGCCTTGCACGCAGCCTGCCTGTGCTGGCCCAGGTTCGAACCCCGGCATTCCATATGGTCTCCCTGAGCACCGCCAGGAGTAGTTCCTAAGTGCAGAGCCAGGAGTAACCCCTGAGCGTCGCCGGGTGTGACCCAAAAGCAAAATAAATAATAATAATAATAAAATTTTCAAGCTAGTAAGTGGCAAAGGCAGAGCTAGTAGCCCGTCTTCTCAACTCTGCATTAAACTTTCTCTTACCTCTTGCCAAAGAGTAGCAGTTCTTGAGAGAAAAAAATAAGCTCAGCTGAAGTGTAGCAGCACACGCTAGAGAAAAACAAGCTGAGCTGAAGTGGTAGATTACATTTATACAAGTAGGTGAGAGAAAAAACTTTTGAATTATGGATGCACAAGCTGGAAGACGTTTAGTACTCTTTTGTATATATCTGAATTTCAAGAACATGTGGCAGTTTTATCTATTGAGCTGATGTTCACCATTTGAACTTTCATCATTTAAATCCCAGGGAAGTGCAGTTGCATAAGAAATGACTCTCTGCCAAATGAAATAATAGCTAAGGTTTGTTAAGCACTCTCTGTGCCAGGCACTGTTCAGAGAAGTTTACATGGATTATATCATGTAATCCCTCAGAACCATGACATGAAGCAGCCCCATCCTCAGATAAAGAAACTGAGGCACAGGGAGGACATGAGTTGGCCAAAGGTACAGAGGGAGAAAGTGCCAGCCCAGATTCAGAGTGAGTCATCTGGCTGCAGGTCTTGTGCTCAACCTTCACTGCATTGCTGCCTGAAGAGTCATTAAATGACTGGAATTAGGAGTCATGTTGGATGAGAAAGCGAGAAAGCAAAGGGCCTCGAAAAAGCTTGTGACTTTTTACAAGGTCACAAAGCATTTCCTTGTAATTTCTCTATCAGCATTTCCCTGTTTTGACAAGTTTGGTCTAAAAGAAAAATTATATAAACAAGAAGCATTACCAGTTTCTCCATAGAAATTTAGCAGTCTGTTTTAAAAATCGTGATCTCCTCTTTCCTCCTCTACCATAAAAGCAGATGAAATCCAGTGTTGCCATTTAGGAAGCAAACTAAAAATGCCAATGACTTTCTTGCCTAGAAAGAAAATACTTGTGTCCACAAGCATACAGTACAGTCACTCATGTATCCCAATGTGATATAAATTCCAGATTGTAATTTGTCTTGGGGCTGGAACCTGCAAATTCCGATCTGAGGTGGGGAGTACATATCTTTAATAGGAAAAAGGTGGACAAATCAAATTTTAATTAAATATCTATGAGATACTAAATATAGTAACTTAATACTAGGTCAGTTGGCCATATAATCTCCAGAATAAGAATGTGTATCAGTGAAAACCAACCCCAAATTTGTTGGCTAAAACAAAACAGTGCACTATAGTTTATGAGTTGCTAGGTAGTTCTATGGATTCATACCAAAGCTTAAGAAATTTCCATTGACTCATGTTACTATAGGTAGTGCTAGACTGGCTTGGGGTGTGGCTGGTTTAAGTTGCCCTCAGCTAAGATGGCTCATTCCTTTCCTTTTTTTCCCCTCTTTGTGGGTCACACATAGTGTTGCTCAGTGTGTATTCCTGTGTATTTGGGGATCACTCCTGGTGGTACTCAGGACAATACATAGTGCTGTGAATTGAAGCCAGGTTATGTAAGGCAAGTACCCTACTCACTGTATTATCTCTCTGGCCCCTGACGTGGTTCATTCTTGTCCCACATCCTACAAAAGTTTATTCCAGAGTTATTCACAAGGCAGTGGCAGAAGAGAGAAAGCAGAAAAATACAAGTCTCTGAGGCTTGGGATTAGAAGCAGCAAACCAGGACTAAAGCCATAGAACAGCGGGTAGGTGCATGCCTTGCACACAGTGAGCCTGGGTTCAATCCCCAGCATGCCATATGTACTTCCAGAAGTGACTCCTGAGTGCAGAGCCAGGAGTAACCCCTGGTCTTTGCTATGTGTGACCCAAAAAGCCAAAAAAATTAAAAAAGAAGAAAAATAAGTAGCAAACTGTCTTCTCCATTCATTGACCAAAGCAAATCATAAGACTGACCGAGATTTAAGGAGCATGGAGGGAAAATTAGATTACATCTCATGAAGGAATGAGCTATAAAATCACATTGTCAGTGGCATGGATACTTCAAGTGATTTTAAAAACTCAGATACTTGTTTATATTCAATTTAGAATCTTCCGAGATTTAAATTCAGTCTAAAATATCCTAAAATCTTCCAGTTGTTTACATTGTATATTTTTCAAAAATATGTCTTCCTGGAATATCTATTTATGAAATCATTGTTTTATTTATAGAAATAGTCAGCAAAAGGTGTCACCATTTTTGAAGTGATATCTACAAGTATCTTTATTGATTTAGCCCAGTAAGAAGAAAAATGATTTGACCCTTTTAAAAACAGCTTAACTTTTAAAAAACCAGCAGAACAGAGCTAAATCTAGCTATTCACACTATCACTTACTTGTTGAATAAAGAGCAACAGTTCAGGAAGTTTTCTACTCCTGCCAAGTAAGCTTGGTTAGAGACCAATCCAACAACTTAGGATGATCCCATGGGAAGTACTTTGGCATCAGTCAATATGGTAGGTCATATTTCTCTGGTATTTTATTTTGAAAATAGAAAAAGTATCTCAAAAAGCAAACAAACAATAAAAACACTCAAGAACAGGAATTACAGATCATTTTTATATCTCATGTGCTAATTCTATTCGGTTGGTGGGAGCTAACAGAAATGCTGTGTTGAAAGATTAGAACCCAAGCAATTGTAATAAAGCCAGAAAATTACAAGAATTTTCAACCAACAGAAATATAATCTTGATGAGATGGTTTCTTTATCTGCATTAACACTAAAATGAAATACAGTCCAGCAGCTCTTCTGATACACCTTTCTCTCAATATTTAACTGGGCTTTAAAAAAATAGAAAAATAGAGGAGAGTTTTGATCAGTCAATGTTTGGGGGTTTTTTCCCTGGCTAATCCTAAAATAAATATATGGACTCAGATCAAACCTAAAATCAGGAGGAATGATCAAAATACAGAAAGGCCATTCAAATGCATCATAGCAGAATACACTTACTTTTCCCACAAGTTCTACAATGATATGCTTTCCAACTTATCTACCTGCTGAGACAACAAGGTTAAGATAGAGTCAGAGCCAAGGACTGCTTTCACTTAAGAAGAAACTTCTCAGACCAGAACAAGGCTTATAAACTTTGAAGCAACTTATAGTGTGATAAAATGAAAGGGAATCCCCAACGCTGAGGTTCAAATTCTGTCTCTCATCCTTATCATGGTGAAAGTTTTAACATGCCTCTCAACAGTTTCACTTCAAAAGAGAAATATTATGGCCATTTTAAAAATTATGGTGAGAATAGGCTAATATGTAAGGCATCTCGATCAGTAATTTGTTACTAATCAAGGTGTCTAATGGAAGCTATTATTGTAAATAGAATTTATTCATTTTTCATTATGTTCTGGGATCTGTATTCTATGCTGTGTGTAAATAATAGAAAAAGAACTCAATGCATAAAGAGCTGCTCTTTAATCTTTTGAGAAAACAGGGTCTATTTGGAATGCGAGATAAACATTAAATCAGTGCCATTGAAAACACTATATAAAATGTACAAGTAGACATGGTGGTATAACAAAATATTTTTTTAAAATGTTCAAGTAGATGGGGCTGGAGCAATAGCCCAGCAGGAAGGGCGTTTCCCTTGCATGCGGCCGGCCTATGCCGGTCCGGATTCGATCCCGGCATCCCATATGGTTCCCCGAGCACTGCCAGGAGTAATTCCTGAGTGCAGAGCCAGGAGAAACCCCTGAGCAAGGCCGGGTGTGACCCAAAAAAGCAAAAAAAAAAAAAAAAAAAAAAGGTTCAAGTAGAGTACTGGGAGTCTAGGATCACTGTTTTTCTTTCTTACCAGAACAATGAATTAGCTATCCAAATATGTTGACAGTTCTACTTTCTTAAGAAAGTTATTGAAGGTGATTTAATCAGCCAAACTTGTTTCATCTTATTTTTGAATTATTTTATTTATAGTTGGAGTGTCAATAAATTATTTCATATGAGAAATACAAAGATTACTGTCATTAGCTAATAACAAGGCTACCTCCTATCACTCTGATGCACTAATTTTTATTTTACAAATCATCATACACTCATACGCTTAGCATGGGCTGTCAATGAGGTAGACAAAAATGACAACAGGCCAACGCCTGACGCTTTCCCAATTTTCCCTAGATGCCAATGCTTCTGAATAATCATCCTTTCTTTCCATTACTGAGCTGACATTATGCAGGCAAAGCATGTTCTCAGTTGCCCACAGTAGGTTAAAGGCAGGGATACATTGTTCAAAGATAACTCATGTCTTATTAAATGTCAAAACTGAACTCACGTGATTCAGTCAATGCCTCACCCAGTTGAGGGCTGGAAAACTCGTCTGGTTTAGCACCTTTGGGAACTGTGAAAAGGGGAAGGTAATCATTGAGCTCCACCAAAAGAGGAAACAATGACCAAATCTTAGCGATAAAGGTCTTTGTCAGGTCATGAAACAGCAGTCAGTGATTGCAATTAGTTGTTGATAAAATATGAAAGAGTCTCTTGTTGCTGGAAGTCAAGTATGAGAAAGGGTAACTTTCTGAGTGGCTCGGCAAAGACATGCCTCTGAACTGAGTTGGTGATAATTGGTTCCACATTTTGAGGTAGGAGGAATCAGTAGGGCAGTTTCACAGAGAACTGAAAGTAAACCCTAAAGTGGGGGCCCTTTCTTGGTTCATGTGCTACATCGTTTGCTAATACGGATCCACATGTAGATGACTGGTTTTTTTTTTGTTGTTTTTTTTTTTTTTTTGGGTCACACCCGGCAATGCTCAGGGGTTACTCCTGGCTCTGCACTCAGGAATTACTCCCTGGCGGTGCTCGGGACCATATGGGATGCCAGGGATCGAACCCGGCCGGCACAGGCCAGCCGCGGAAGGCAACGCCCTACCGCTGGGCTATAGCTCGGCCCCAGATGACTGGTTTTTAATGATTTTTTCAATCAGACTGCAATGAGAATATCAACAATGAGAGTGCAAAACTCACAGAGGTTTGGCTGTGGAGGAAGGGCAGGGCAGGGCAGGGCAGGGCAGGGAGGGAAGGGGAGGGAAGGGGAGGGAAGGGAGGGAAGGGAAGGGAAGGGGAGGGAAGGGGAGGGAAGGGAAGGGAAGGGGAGGGAAGGGGAGGAAAGGGAAGGGAAGAGGAGGAAAGGGGAGGGAAGGAGAGGGAGGGGAGGGAAGGGGAGGGAAGGGGAAGGGGGGGAGGGAAGGGAAGGGGAGGAAGGGAAGAAAAGAAAAAAAGAAGAGCAAAAAGAAAAAAAAGAAAAGAAAAGAAAAGACAAGAAAAGACAAGAAAAGACAAGAAAAGACAAGAAAAGACAAGGAAAGAGGAAAGAGGAAAGAGGAAAGAGGAAAGGGAAGGGAAGGGAAGGGAAGGGAAGGGAAGAAAAGAAAAAAGGAAAGGAAAGAAAAGAAAAAAGAAAAAGAAAGGAAAGAAAAGAGAAAAGAAAAGAAAAGAAAAGAAAAGAAAAGGAAAGGAAAGGAAAGAAAAGAAAAGAAAAGAAAAAGAAAAGAAAAGAAAAGAAAAGAAAAGAAAAGAAAAGAAAAGAAAAGCTGACTGAAGTTAATAACCTGAATAAATTTACAGAAATCTCTGAGGGAAGGGAAGGGAAGGGAAGGGAAGGGAAGGGAAGGGAAGGGAAGGGAAGGGAAGGGAAGGGAAGAGAAAAGAAAAGAAAAAAGGAAAGGAAAGAAAAGAAAAAAGAAAAAAGAAAGGAAAGACAAGAGAAAAGAAAAGAAAAGAAAAGCTTACTGGAAGTTAATAACCTGAATAAATTTACAGAAATCTCTGAGATACTGGTTTGAAAAAGAAATCATTGGTATTGTTCATGTTAGCATACTGTATATTCATGTCTTGTTGAAGCAAATTTAAAAGAGATGGTAACAACTGCATGTCTAGAAATGATTTTCAAAGAGCCTTTAACTTTTTGAAATGTATCTGCCCTTGCCTAACATCTCTGGCCCTGTTCAGAATATGTATGAGTTTTATCTACATTGGCATGTGTGTTTGTATATTGAGAGTCAATGGCCATAAATGGAAATGATTTTTCTTTAGCACATTGATCCCCTCAGTGTTTAAGAAAGGAAAGGTGGGCAATGAAGGGAAACTTGGGTCACTGATGGATCCAGGAACAATGACATTGGAGATGGGTTAGAAGTTAAACAGAAGGTATGAGTCTTTGTTAACAACAGCCTTATAAATCAGTGAATAAATAAAAAATATAAAAGTGTTGACGTTATATAGATTATAGTGACTGACAGAGGTGATAAGAAAAAATATATGTATAATTCATCCACTTCCTTTTTAAAAAGTAAACAAGAGATGTCTAGGAAGTAATATGAACTTAGAAAGTGGAAATTTAAACTAAAGTTCAATATGTGATTTTCTTTTTTTTTTTTTTTTTTTTTGCTTTTTGGGTAAACCGGTGATGCTCAGGGGTTACTCCTGGCTCTTCGCTCAGGAATTACTCCTGGCAGTGCTCAGGGAAATGAACAGGATGTTGGGGATCGAACCCAGATTTGCCCATGCAAAGCAAACGCGCTATACCTGTGCTGTCGCTGTGGCCCCTTAATCTATGATTCTGATATGGAATATAATCTGTTAAAAATGGGGTGGGAGTATGAGAAGGAACTTAAAGACAGTGGGGCAAGTTTATTAGCAGTCCAGTAGTGGGTGTGATCCAGTAACACTGTATGCTAACAGCGCTAACGGTAACATTACTGTCAATCATCATACATCCGTTTATGAAAAGAAAATGAAGCAAAACATTTAAAACAGATACTCCATTTATTACTCCAAAATGAATTATCAGATTCCAAAAAGTTGGCCATGATTGAATAAATCCAAATAATCAGAAGAGCCTTATTAAAGGCTAATTTACTAATCCCTAAAGCACAAATAAATTTTCCATCTTACCTGAAGCAATCTATATATTTGAAACAATTCCTACCAAAATACCAATGTTATTCTTCAAAGAAATGGTAAAAAACAATTCTAAATATATTGATGTACAAAAGAACTTAAATGGCCAAATCAATTCTGAAGAAAAATTACAAAATTGCAGGGCCAGGGAAATAATTCTATGGTCAGAGGAATATACCTTGGCTGTGCAGGGACCTGCCTTTGATCCTCAGAACTACATGGCCTTAAATTACTATTTCTTTATAGTATAGTTTTGTCAGAACACATAGTACTGCCATTATTCTGCTTTTTTCCCCCAAGAGATAGGGGCTCCCAAGTGGTGTTTCTTGTGTGTATTTTATGATTTTAAGGTAAATAATCAAATTACGAAAAGAACAAAAAATTCTGAAAAAAAAAAGTAAGAAACCCAATACAAAAATGGGAAGACTTTAATAAAAACTCCACTTCAAAGAAGAGGTATGGGTATCCCATAGAAATGTGGAACAAATATTCCTATTACCAGGGAAATGTGAATCAAATCACAATGAGCTATCACCTCACACCTGTGCAAATGGTTTATAATAAAAAATACTGAAAAGAAAATAAGTTTGTAAGGATGTGAAGAAAAAGGGGTATGTTGTTATACATATGTGGATGCAGTCCCTATTAGAAACGGGACAGTGAGGATCTGGGAAGATAGTGTAGTAGCTCTGGGGCTTCATTTGCATGTGGCCAACATGAATTCAATCTCTGGGCCCCCTGTGAGCCCACCAGGAGTGATTCCTGAGCATAGTTAGGTATGTCGAAAAACAACCCCTCCCCCAAAAAAAAGACATAGCAATTCCTTAAAAACTAAACTGGAAATGCAATATAACCTAGTTTTTTATCTGAAATATATGAGAAATAATACAAGAGGATGCTTGTATTATTCTCTTGTATTATTTCCCTACTCAATAACAGTACAATTCACAATACCCAAAACATAAAATCAACCTAAATATCTATTTATGAGTAACTAGATAAGGAAGTTGTGCTATGTGTAAATTTAATGGAGATGAGTTAGGAGTTAAACAGGAGTTAAATTATTTGGATAATTTTTAATGTATCCAACTAGTCCTTTTCGAACAAAAAAAGATGAAACTTGATATTTATGCTGAATAAAATTAGGAAGAGGAATAATTATTGGATGACTTCCTCATACATAACATATGGATGACACTACTGATGAAAGCAATAATGATAAAAAAGAACTACACTCAGTGAACTATGAAGGCTGCTAGAAGGACAGAGGTGTGAGATAGAGAGTGATAAATGGAATCTTTATGGTAGTGAGGTGATAATTAAATCTTGATGGTGGGTGTTATGTACGTAAATCTATATCCCTGAATGTTTATTGTAAGCCAATGATAAATTTAAAACAATACTAATTCCCTGACTTTGACCTATGTGATTAAACAGGACTCTAGAAGGAAAACCTGACTCAAAGTACTAAATTTCCCCCAAGTGATTCTGACACAAAACTTTTTGTGTAGGTGAGAGTTTTAGGTTTTTCAAAACTGAATTAGAACTGTGCCTTCTGTGAAAAAGAATACTGGACAGTGGATCAAAGTCAGCCTCTGCCTCAGAAAAACACAGACTCTGCGACTGCAGCGTGGGAATTTCTTGGTGTTTATTAGAAATGTAGAGTAGCTCGGCTCAACCACTCACCAAGGGAATGAGGATTTGCATTTTAATACAATCTCCTTTTTCAATCTCCAGTGTGAATTTATTGCTTACAACTGCACACCTTTATGTTTTGAGAAGAACTGAAAGTCATTTACTCTTTACTAAGTTTCATCTGAAAATGGATTGACCTGAACCATAAGGTCTCTATAATCTCTGTCATTGCATTATGGTCACCAGAGTAGAGACACAAAGGGGAAATACAGTAGAAAAAAATTCTGTACAGAATTCCAGAAAAGAGAATATGAGATTAAGCACACACACACTTTTATAGAAACCATTTTGTGAAAAATGGTTTCACGCCATACTAGCTCTTGTCTGAGACCCTGGGAACCTGATCAAGCAGGCGCAGTCCACTAACAGGGATGGGAAGATGAGGAAGTGAGAATGGCTGTGGACAACACAGAGTCCAAGGCAAGTCTAAAGGAGAGGAAGAAGTACAATCCAGGTGTCTCCACTCCCAACACCAGACCACCCTGTCTTGTTGTCTCAGCTGCATTGGGAAAAATTAAGAAAACCAAAGCAGGACATAATAACAAAGACACAGGTGTTTATAGGGGGGGGGGATATGGATATGGCTCCTCAACTCCATACTGAAGCCCTTCAGTCCTTGGATTATTATTTCAACATTATTAAAATTCATATGACTGAAGTTAACCTTACAGATCCCATAATCTGACAAGTATCTCATCTCCAGTCCTATATGTTTTCTCTTCTGGGAGCCAAAGTTAACAGAATATACTTTTGTAGTTTCCAAGAGTAAGATTTCAAGTATCCTTGTTGGCACCCTTCCTTTAAAGATTTCAGTTTCCTTTCATTTACTCTTTCCCAAGCAATCCACTGCCTTTATGTAGATTTCTTATTATAAGATTCCCTAGTCAGTAACTCAGATATTGTACACCAGAGCTATAAACAAATGTGAATCTATTTACTCTTTCTAATTGCACAATAAGTTTCTGAACATTAGTATCTTTTGGTCATGATACAAAGGTAAATTTTCTTTTCTCATAAGTCTTCAGAAAACATCCACTGCTAACAAAATAGCATGTATAATCCACTGCTTTAAACATTTTTGATGCATGTCTATTTCTTATATTTTTATTGAATCACCATGAGGTATTCAATTACAATGTTGATTGTGTTTCAGTCATACAATGTTCCAGCACTCATTCCCTCACCAGTGAACATTTCCCACCATCAATGTTCCCAGTTTCCTCCCAACCCTTATCCCGCCCCGCAGCCAGCCTCTATGATAGACAACAGCTCCCTTTCTTATTTTCCTTTTTAGGCACTGTGGTTTGTAATACTGTCATTGAAAGTATATCATACATATCATTTTACCTCTCTTCAGCACTCAGATTTTGTTCAGAGCGATCATTTACAACTATCATTGTCTTAGTGGTCCCTTCTCTGTCAAGTTCATTCCCCCTCCCACCTTGTGGCAAGTTTCCCACTATAGACCAGTCCTCCTGGCCCTTGTTTCTACTGTCTTTGGATATTATTCACATATTATGTTTTTTATGTCCCACAAATGAGTGCAATCCTTCTATGTTGGTCCCCCTCCTGCTGACTCATTTCACTCAACATAATACACCCATATCCATCCATTTAAATAAATTTCATGATTTTATTTTTCCTAATGGCTGTGTAGTGTTCCATTAATATAGGTGTATCATAGTTTCTTTATCTACTCATCAGTTCTCAGGCACTTGCGTTGTTTCCAGATACTGGCTATTCAGAAGTGCTACAAGATACTGGCTATTCTGTGTAGCGCAGAAGACTTTTTTTTAGTATTTTATTATACCACTGTGAGATATACAATTACATAGATGTTCATGTTTGGGTTTCAGTCTTACAGTGTTCCAGCACCTATAACTCCACCAGTGCCCATTTCCCACCACCAATGTCCCCAATTCCCCCCCCCCCCCCCTAGCCTGCCTCTATGGCAAGTTCTTTATCTCTTTTCTCTTTCTTTACTCTTTCTCTCTCTCTTTCTCTTTTCCTCATGCACACTGTGGATTGCAATACATACATTTAGAGGTTATCATGTGCGCCTTTTGCCTGTATTCAAAGCTTAGTTCGAGGCTGGTATTATCACTTTCAACAATCATTATCACACTGTTCCCTTCTCCGTCTTACCTAACCTCTGACTCCCACACACGCTTAGGTAGATTCCATCTTTGAAAAGACCTCCTGATCCATGTTTTGCCTGACCTTGGATATTGGTTTCATACTATATATAATAGATATATATATGCATATGTATACATTTATATAATGCAAATAAATGCAGTCATTCTATATCTGTCGTATTTTGGGGGCACCAAGTTATATTCCCAAGAATGGTATTGCTGGGTCATGTGAAGTTCAATTTCCATCTCCAAAACCACACTACCACTGGTTGTTATTTTTTTTTATGTGTATCAATCTCTGTGTGTGAGATTATATCTCATTGCTGTTTTCACTGAGCTCCCTGGTAATTAGGAATGTAGAGCACTTTTTCATGTGACTTTTAGGAATTTGTATTTCTTTTTTGAGGAAGTTTATGTTCATCTCTCCTTCCCACTCTTTGATGGGTTTTGCTAATAAAGTTTTACCAGTGCCTCATATATCTTGGATATTAACCCTATAATAGATGATTTTATTAAGATAACTTAATAAATTAAGGTATTAAATAGATGAGTTTATAATAGAAGCGATTAGTAAATGAGTTTAAGATACGTTAACAAATTAAGATAATATTAAAATTAGATAATATTACTGACCCGCAGGGCAGAGCCTGGCAAGCTGTATGATGCTTATTCAATATGCCAAAACCAGTAATAAAAAATGTTCATCTTCCTGACCCTAAAAGAGCCGGTAATACAAAAGCACTAAGAAGGATGAACAAAGAGGGCCTGATAAAATTTCAGGGCCATACTAAGCTGCCAAAATGAAGAAGGACTAAAATTACAGTCTGTACATTCAATGCACGCACTGGCAATGGAAGCATATATCTAGGACCTGATGGTTCAAGTGCAAAAGATCAAGTATGACATCATTGGTCTGACTGAGATGAGGAGGCGTCAATCGCATCACACCGCTTTGACACCAGAGAAGAACTGTTCCTCAGAACATAAGTGAAAGAGGTGTCAATGGTGTTGAAGTTCTTGTAAACATGAACATGGTCGTGAACATTGATTCATTTGAATGCCTAACAAACTGAATAGGGTGATTACACTTGAAGAAGGACAAAGAACCCTCCAGCTCCGGGCACATCTCTTTGACTCCACTGTTCTCCCTCCATTAACATATGCCTCAGAGACCTGGGCCCTAGGGAAAGCAGGATGAGAATGCTATTTGGGTCTCCCAGAGAGGAATGGAAAGAGCTATGCTTGGAATATCACGCCTCACTAAAGTGAAGGAAGGAATCAGGAGCTCCGACCTCTGTTGCTGTTCCAGAGTCAGGATGGCTGTCTCATTTGCAAAGGCATCGAAAATCAGATGGAGATGACCACTGGACTAGAGCCATTACCTACTGGATCCCACGGGATGTCAAAAGATCACGTGGCCACCCACCTACAAGATGGTTAGACTTCTTCCTCAAGACCCTGAATGAATGGTTTGAGGCTCTTCATATTCCTGGAAGCAACCAGATGCCATTGGGCTTCACTGGTACATGATAGGGTCAAATGGAAATGCTACTGTGCCTGCTCGAGCAAATCGATGAGTAACGGGATGTAGTCATCAAGTGATCAAGTGAATATTAAAAGT
The DNA here is from genome assembly GCA_021461705.1 of Cryptotis parvus. Classification (NCBI taxonomy): domain Eukaryota; kingdom Metazoa; phylum Chordata; class Mammalia; order Eulipotyphla; family Soricidae; genus Cryptotis; species Cryptotis parvus. The sequence continues at coordinate 963 of JAJIBD010003219.1, read as the reverse complement.
ATTCACAACTTGCTTCCTTTTACCTGTGTATTGGTCATCTTTGAAGTTAATTTTTTATTTTATTACACCATTTTTAGACATACAATTACAATATGCTCATGCTCAAGTTTTGGTTCTACAGTGTTCCAACACCCATCCCTCCACCCGAACCCATCTCCCATCACCAATGTCCCCACCTCCCTCCCCCCTCCCACACTCCAACTACTTGGCGGTTCTGTATATCTTTTCTCTCTTCTTTATCTCTCTCTCTCCTGCCTACCTTTCCTACACATCGTAGAATGCAGTACATTAAAGGACATAACTATTTCCACTAGTTTGATGGACGCACTGGCCGCATAGCGGCCACACAACTTAGGGGCCTCATGGTCAGCATCCGGACAGCGAAAATGGCAGCTAATGTGATGCATGAGTCTCTTCTGGCTGCTTCTGGGACCCCACCGAGGTGATGGGCCAACACCCAAAACCCATCTGTCCTCCTGGGGGCCTCATGGTCAGCTGAGCTAGGGGAGAGCCGAGTTCCAGTTCCCCAGGCTGCGCCTGAGGCTCTGCATGCTATGGCTGGTCTCCCAAGGGCAGCTCCTTGGGTGGGGCTACCAGGCTCAGATAAAATCGAGAGGGGAAGGAGTGACCCCAGCTCCATCTGACAAATTCCTGGTGTTTCCCACTTCTAGGAGCTGCCTACCTGGGCTCAAAATCGCTTTGCTCTGTTAATCTGGTCTTGAGGTCAGCATCCCTCCCAGGTGGGCTCTAATGTGCTGCAGCATCCGGACAGTAAAAATGGTCACTAATGTGGTGGGTGAGTCTCATCCGGCTGCTTCCAGGACCCCCAGAGGTGATGGGCCAACACTCAAAACCCATCTGTCCTTCTGGGGGTCCCATGGTCAGCTCAGCCAGGGAGAGCTGAGTTCCAGCTCCCCCGATGCATCTGAGGCTCTGCATGCTATGGCTGCTCCCCAGGGCAGC